>CABHPP010141269.1:0-30641 GCA_902168425.1 Peromyscus attwateri | reverse complement strand
GCCAGGCAGAGAATCTGCAATCATCATGACCAACGTCAGCTTCCATTAAGTTCATCATCAAAAGATATTTCTTCAATCATTCAACCCAAGTATTTTCATTTTAAATCTAAAATGATTTTCTTTTTTTTTCTGGCATGATTTCTCATGTGAAGCTCATTATGGGCTAAATCAAAACATAGAAGAATTTATAAGTCCAATAAAAGTGAAAATCTACCACAGAGTAGAAAATTGAGGAAGTAGGCTATGCTCCAGTCTTATATTACAGTTTTCTACCATATGCTTACAACATAACTCCAGAATCAGAAACCATTCTGAGCACTTTCCTGTAGTGTAGAGTTTCTATGTCTGAGCAGACACTCACAGGGGTTTAGGGGGAAAGAAGGACATTACTCAAAGCATTAATGCAAATCATTAACTTTGAAAAGAGGCCAGAACCAAATGATAATATTTGGGTATCGATGTAGGATTTAGCACTTCATCATCTAGGAAAAAAAAAGAAACGAAAGAAAGAAAAATACTTCTTTGATGGTGACATAGACATTGCTTTCTTCTCTTAAATTTGTTTCTCACAATTAAAATTCCCAAGGCTAAGGGAAAACAAAGTATTCACAGTGCTAGTGAGGAAAGCGAATCTCTACGATTACTCACTAAAAAGCTCTTACAGAACACAAGGCATGCTCAGTGTCTCCTGTACCACCAGGTTCACTGCCTAACCCACTCGTGAAAGGAACTTCATGGTGCAGATGGAAATGATCTGCCAAGACATTCAGAATTGTTCCACTGTATACGGGAATCGTAATCTTCAGTCATCATGCCTTGAGGAGAATTCTTGGTGAATACTAAGAACACTTTACCACATTCAACAGATTTTTGATTCATGTAATTTGTTCTGGTGATATCTTCACACCAGTTGTGTTGATATATTTTAACATCAGTTCATGTGCTTGGGAACAGGACACGGTCCATCAAATCAAATGAAAATACCAAAAGTGAGAGATAAAACTGAAATATGTTTTGTTTGTAGAAAGTAATAGATATAGGCACTCCTGTGTGTAGATATTTCTATGGAAAGGAGTCGGTATAATCTCTTTAGAAAGCAAAGACAATAACACGTTCAGAATGTTTCAGGAATGGCTTTAGTATGAAGAGAGAAAGCAAAGGGACAAAGGTCACCATCATTTTCAACTTTGTCTATAGATGGATAGGTTGGCTTTGCTGGTGCAGCCATTCGGTGGGACAACCTGAGGTTCACAGACTATAGAGTCATTATGTAACAAATGACCCAAACAGTCCAGCACTAGAACCGTTATGCTTTTAGTCTCAACCAGAAGTGTAGTACTGATGCTGAAGGTTGGGTTATGCTAGAGGAAAGTCTTGACTCTGCGTGTTATCATATTAACTTCACCATCAGCATCAGTATCCTGCGAAAAGATCAACAAAGCATGGGCCCAACAGCATCAGTGCTCAGAAGGGTCAAGTGATTGTTACAGCAACAACACGGGCTTCTGTCTGGAGTGCATTTAGTGTTTAAGGCATATCTCTCTGCACACGAACACACTGCAAGGAATGACAGCTGGAGGTGAGAGACTCAGCCTCCATCCCATCTGAATGCAAATCCAAGTTTTATGATTTAAACCCCTTGACATTTGACCTTTTCCTTACGATCATCCACTCTTTATTCAATAAAATGAAGGCAAAAATATCTGGCTTGGGTGGCCATAGAGATCTAATACTCAAACAACAACTGGCTATAAAAAATGCACAAATTAATTAAAAGTTGATTCCAAATTGCCACACTTACTTTCTGCAATTTCTATTGCTTCTGAGGGGAGAAAGACTGGGGCATTGTCATTTATATCAATCACCTGTATCTTGACCAAAGTCGTAGCAGACAGCCTGGGCACCCCTCTGTCTGTGGCTTGCACAATCAAACTGTTTTGGAAAAGAATCAAGGAATGTTATGAGCCATCTAGGAAGTATAAAAAAAAACATAAATATCAAATCTAGTTTAATTTTTTTATGTGAATTTGCTGGCTTTTATTTCTCCCATGGCCTTTTCTAAATGGCATCATTTACAATTTATTTCACAAGAATGGTAGCTTGAAATTTATGTATTTTTGACAAGTTTCAAGAACAAACTCCAGCAGGCTGCCAGGGGTCACGAAGCATTAAAGTGAAAATAAATGCATGATTTCTTGGAGACAGGCTTTAAAATTCTACTAAAAATAACTCAAGCAATACATGCACCTACACTTGTGCCCACTCTGCTGCATGGGGATTGCTGCATATTTCCATCTAATTGTATCATCAAAACATTCTGTCAAAATGATGGCTATATATGGATATTTTTCAGATCCAAGTTTCAAACCAATCAACACAATAGACTTGGGAGAGTTTGTTGCCATGATGAAGGAGTGATTGGGTCATGATGTGCTCAGACTATGCAGAGAAAAGGGTGGGTTCTGAAGGAACTGACACAATACAATTTAATCTCCTTGGAGTGGGACTACACTGATGTGTTCTACCACCCAAACTAGAGCAACTAACACTGGCCTCGACTTCTCCCTTTCTCTCCCTACTCTTCTAGCATCATCTAGTTGCAAGTCTGGTCAGTTGATCTCCTCAGTATCCCTTAGATTAGTGTTTTATCTTTACTGTCCCTAGCTTAAGAGCCTCAGGTAGAGTGATCAACCACCCTGCTTAAATCTAGGACCTAACGGTTTCCTAGAACATGGAAAATCCAATGTTTTCACAATCAGTGAAGCCAAGACAAATTGGAACTTGAGATTTTTAGTACTAAATCCAGAGAAGTAATGGATTTCCTATACTAAACATAGAGAAGTGTATACCTGTGCTTGCCAGTCTCTGCACCCATTTACCTGAAATGCTGTTTACGTTTTGCATCTTTAGGGCTTGAGAGATGGTGTAGTAGTTAACAATGTAAATTTCCCTTGAAGAAGATCCAAGTTCAGTTCCTAACACCCACATCTGGTGGCTCACAACCACTCTGATGCCATTTGGCCTCTGCAGGCACCTGAACTCATGTTCTCTCCCTGTTCCACATGCACGTAATCAAAATAGTAGTTTGAAAACCTAAACACCTATTTAAACATCCGCTTGACTCTCCATGATAAGACCATTCAAACTCCCAAGCAAGTACATTGACCTTCTAATCACTGGCTCCTGCCTGATGCTCCCATCCTAACACTCTGGTGCCTTCCCAATGCTCACATCTCCAATAAGATTTCTCCGATTCTCATGTGATCTGAAATCCCTTCATGACCATAGCACATTGCACACTTTTCTGCCACTAGAGTTATCTTTCTGATGGTTTACCTGTCTTGTCTCTCCCTTGAGTTCCTTTAGGACAGGTGGATGTCTTACTTTAATACCTGTCTTTAATGAATGTTGATGTCGGTTTCTGAAGGCTTTTTCTGTGGTTAGAGATTTATTACAAGGTAGAGCCAGAATTCAATCTTCGTTCTTGCTCAATTCAAAATCTGTACCCTTGCTAGTGGGCCCCTCCCTCAGCATGCTGCATACACAGAGCGCATCATCATGGTGTCTTTTTCATCTTTTTTTCCTGAGTGTTTTGAGAGTCCAGGGGAGAAGCAGGTACATTGTAAAGCGAGCTGTCAATTAGAATAACAACTTTATTCCAGAGGGTATTCATATGAACCAGTTATGGAGACTATCTTTTCAGAAACTGGATCTTGAGAGTAGGCACACTTCCTCTTCCGTTGACAGCACCTTGTAGGTGTCTTTTCTTTTCCAATCTTAAATTTTAAAATGATGTAAAGTATGTCTCATCTCTTTCTTGTTTTGAGTTCCACTAACAGCAAACAGTCACTGTTGACTGTCCCTGAAGCCCACAAGTGCTGCCCTCTACACTCATGGGGATGGGGCAGCAGCAGAACACCCCCACTCAGGCTTCCCAGGGATGATTCCAGGTGGAATTCGCTTTGCGAGGATGGCCATCAGTGTGGTTCATGTGGGAATATTTTTGTGAGAGGAGTCATCTCAGAATAGTTCTCTTTCACTGCTGCCTGCCCCTCACCATGTGACCTAAAGTTTCAGCCAAGACATCAAGCTTAGACTTCTGTCAACTCTGCCATTCCTGTCACAGACACCCTTATTCTCATACTATCACAACCTTAGGGTTTTATGTAGTGCCTAAGTCAGGTGAAAAGGAAACTGAGCTTCTTGGATATGGAGGGAAATCTCTTATCTGTTTGAAAATGAAAGGCAGCCTCTGGAAGGTTGAAGGAACAGAGGAGAGACCATGGAAGCTGAGCCTCAGCGATTCTGAGCTGAGCCTGTGAGGCCTCACGCTCTCTGAAGGCTCCTTGGCAGTCTTTGTGAGGCTGAGGGTTGTAGCCTGTTCAATGGCTCTGTGATGCAAGACTGTTGCACAGAGCTGTGTCAGCAGAAGCTGCAATGAAACTGACCAGACTGCCCATCCTAAGTCCAGAACATCCTTTCCCATTTGCCCAGTGTGGGAAGCTTCTCTCACCACAGTCCACCTCAAATGAGGCCTTTGACCAGATAAGATCTCACTTAATTTCCTTAAAATACCAAAGTGGTTGGCAGATATGATGAAAAAGTTATCACTCCACTATATCTCAAATGTCTACTGAGAATTTTCTGTTCCTTCTGAAATGTTAAGAAAAATAAAAACATCAGCTAACACCAGAAACAATTATAAGAAGAATTAGGATTTCTGGTGAAAGATGGTAAGATGGCCTCTCAGATCCATCTCTTCTTCCCTGAATTCCACTGAGGAGGTAGCTAGGGCATTCAAAAATATGCACATCCACAACGCTAAACCAGGAAACAGGGGAACAAGTTGGAAGTAAAAGAGATGAGAAGACACAAGATGCCCTGGGTGGATACTGGTAAGCGTGTGGGAGGAAGCCAGAGATTAGAAGGTATTCAAAGATACGGCACTAAAAATGACCTTAAGGTCCATTTGTTAAGTATGTTTGATTTGCTAATTGTTTTACATTATATATATATATGTTTATATATATATATATATATATATATAATAGATGCATATGTGTGTGTATTCATATGAACATGTTTATCTTACACCAGGTCTTTCTCCCGTGATCTTTAATTTTTTCAGTGTCCTGTTTTAGAATAAGAAGCATCCCAGAGAAGTAAAACAAAAAACAAACAAAGCAAGAAGTCTCATACCTGAAAGGGGTCCATGTCTACACGATGCATGGCAACAACCAAAAGGGGCCAACACCCCCCCAAAAAAAATAATGAAAATAAACAAGAAAAGAAATGGGCAAGGGGGAAGAAATGCACAATGAAATCATGTATGAGGACAGAAAGAAAGGGCCCCTTATTCAAAAAGAACTTATTCCGCTCAAGAGGGTGTTCACATTAAAGAGTATAATGAGGGTCAGTGAGATGGCTCGGTGAGCGAAAGCCCTTGCCCACCAATCCCGAGGACCCATAATGTAGAAAGAGATAACTAACTGCACTGGGTGTCCTCTCGCCTCCATTCTCATGCTATGGCATGTGCACACATGCAAACACACACACACACACACACACACACACACACACACACACACAGACACACACGCTAATGTCCAAAATTAAAAAGAATATAATAATTATTATATTATTCTAAATATAATAAGTAAAAAGAAAAATCTAAACTGTTCCACAGAGAAGGTAGAAAATTGCATACAGTAAAGAAGCTGGGATTGTACAAGGCTTCAGAAGCAAACAGATGTCAAACCATCAAAGAGCAATGCCTTTCAAAGACAGAAAGATATATTTTAATCTCTATACCATCACACACACACACACACACACACACACACACACAAACACACATGCACGCACGCATGCACATGCATACACACATATGCTTATATATGATTAAAGGGATTTGCAGATATACAATAATTTGCTTCTATGGCAGAGGAGAGGCAGTCAGCTTCTCGGCTTTTGCTTCTCACAGTTTGGAGTTAATTTATTCATGAGGAGTTGGAGAAAGGCCTTTTTAAATATTAGGAGTAATTTAAATGTTGGGAACATGACGCAAATAGGAAAAAGTTGAAAAACACTAGATTTAATTGCTAACTAAGATCCATTGAGTAAGAATTCAGTAACAGAAAGCCTTCACAATTGGAAAGTGCTTAGTTTCCGAGACCTACAGACTATTAATAATCTCTAAAATTACTGAAATCTCTGCAATTACTGAAAGAACACTTGGGCTGAGATTTATCTACAGTCACCTCCACCTACAGTGGAGGGGAGACGCTTCATGCTTGAAATTACCATGGCAGCAATGAGGCAAAAGACGGATTTTAACATATTTATATATTAAGCACAATAATTTCAATAATTACATTAAAATATTACAAAACATTTCCTAACAGCTAACTTAGGATAAGGTTTTAAACTTTTAAAAATACCTTTGAAGTAATATTTTGAAATATATTAAATAAAAAAAACAACAAAACACTTAATCAAACTTTCAGAATTGGAAAGGTTTTCTGGTGGTTAATTAGTCCAATCCACTCAGTAACATATTTCATTCAAACCAGCTTTCAGTGCTTAACCACACAAATATATTGTATTTTCCTCATGAAACATGAAAGTCGCCTCAAATATTGACACAGTCTTTTATACTTTATTTTTTTCTTAAACATAACGTCTGTTTTGTAGCCTGTATGGTAGAAATCATGTGACTGAGGGTCAGGATCACTGAGGATAAGTCTAAATTTGATACTCAAATAGTATTGCAACCTAGAATAAGCCACCCTAGGTAACTTGCACTGTTAATACATAAAATATCTGCCTTAACTTCCTAAGAAAAGGGTTACAAGAATTAAATAAAACACAATAGCCACACCCTGAATCCATGTTTTGCTTTTTTTCCCCAAAGTTTTAATTATTCATGGCCAACCACCATCCGAAAGTATTAATGGAAAATTCTAGAAATAAACAAGTCATAAGTTTTAAGTAGCTATGATTTTGAGTATCTTGGTGACGCTTCACACTATTGTACTCTTTCTCCCCAGAATGTCAATTGCTTCTCTGTCCAGTGTATTCACTGTTTATATGACCCACCCTTTATTTACCTACCAGCCATCTCAGTCATCAGCTATATAGCTGTGTTTCTGTTCAGGTAATTTTCGAGTTTCTTATTAGTTACCTCAAATCACAAGATTAGTGATACAAAGGATCCCCCAGGGCACAAAACATAAAAAGAGCGATTAACTCTGGCACTGTATGGCAATACTGCATGGTATTTAGAAACAAAATAAAACAATATCTATAGGGTTCCCACAGTAAGTCACAGGTCTTAGGTGAGATTCTCAGAACACAATCTGTCATGGATAAGGAGCAACTATTATAACACATGTGCAAGGCTTTGGGGAAGGGAACCACAAAATATATTATTACAATGTAAACCACACATAAATATAAACCAGAAAGACAAACGTCCTTCTACCACGGGCTATTTTACTCTTTCTCTGAAGACAAGCAATGCTAACAGCTCCTCTGAGAAGTGTATTAAGTAGAAGAATGCTCCTTTTCTCAGATGCTCATGCTGCATAAATACTAGGGTGTTCCTTCTTATTTCCTACACATGCTTGAGGTAGAAAAGCATAGGGAATACTTCAGTAAGCAATACTGTTCTTGGTTTGCTATCTGTATACATGCCTCTGTCTCAGTAATGCACTTGACAGCCTAGTTCCTTTACACACACACCCTTCTCCAAAAGAACATGCCCAGCAACCTTGTTCCCTCCCCCCCACGACTCGCATCGGGCTACACATACATCCATCTCTAGACTGTGTTTGTCTTCCCCCTACAACAGTAAACTGTATCTATACAAATATATTCCCAATGTGTTAATTGAAGGGCTGATCCAGCCTCAACTGGTTTGGGGAGCATGCACAGTAAGGCACAACTGTGTCTTCAGTACTCTTTAAGGGAGAATTCCTTATTGACCACCTTATGCCTTTGCATGATTGGGTGTGCATATGAGTCAAATATGATGCACCATGGGAATGGGCATGAACCGTACAAAAATGTTATATGATCTGATTTATCAATCAAAGATGAGACTGATAAATCTCATCTATGTCTCTTTAGTAACCAAACCCCTCTTTCTCTTAAACCTCATAAGAGGAAGCTCTAAACAAGATTCAGGGCCCTTGAGATCTTCCTTTACCCAGGTGGCCACTTCTCCCCTGCAGTGTATTCTGACCTTTTCCTTTTTTTAATTAATTAACTAATTAATTAATTAATTATTAATTTTATGTGCATTGGTGTTTTGCCTGTATGTATGTCTGTGTGGGGGTCTTGGATCCTGGAGTTACAGACAGTTGTGAGGTATCATGTGGGTGCTGGGAATTAAACCCTGATCCTCTGGAAGAACCATTAGTGTTCTTAACTGCTTAGCCACCTCTACAGCTCCTATTGTTTTTTAAAATTATTTATTTTATTTGTGTGGGTGTTTCTCCTGCATATGTGTCTGTGTAGCATTTGCATGCCCACTGCTCTCTCAGAGGCTGTAAGAGGATGTGAAGCACCCCCACACACACACCACCACCACCACCAGCCCCGGCTCCAAATCACAGTTACAGAGGGTTATGAGCTTCCATATGCGGGCTGTGAATGGAACCCGGATTCTCTGCAAGAACAGCCTGTTCTCTTAAGCACCGAGCCATGCCCTCAGCTGTATTCCGACCTTTTCCACTGCTTTGCTTGCAACAAGCTTGCCTTGGTATTTCTGCACTCATGACTCTTTAATGTCAATTCATTGAATAAGAGGCCCTGGAGCCCTGTCCTGTCATGGACCTGCTTTTAGAAATCAGTTTCGGAGTGTTCTGTTCAAGGGCTGTGCCACCATTCTTTGAGGAATATCCATTTGTGGCCATCTTTGCTTTCTTAGAGCCCTTTGCTTTATAGAGTGAGATGCTGTAAGATCTGACGTGAGTCTGGACTTTATGAACACTGACTCCTGAAATCACTGAGCAGGCTTGCAGCATGGTTACTCTTTTTGAAGGCTGGCATCCCTCAGACTGTAGGCCACAATCTTTAATGTTAAAGTCAGCTTTTAATTCTGCTAGACTGAGTCCCACAACAAGGGCCCTGATGACAAGGCTCTGCTTTTCACACACAAAAAGAAGAAAGAATTGCAAAAAAGGAATGCCATTCAATCCTACTCTTTGTATGAATGGTAACACAAGACTTTGCAGAGGGCATTTCCACTCAGTGGACACTTGGTCAACCCTGTCTTTTGAAACTCTCACCCTTGGTTCTTAAAAAGATACATCAAATTTCAGGTCTAGTTCAGTCCCTTTTTTCAAAACAAGAAATAATTTCTAAGACTATTTGGTCAGCAAGAAGCAAGGGAAGAACTGTCTAATGAGAGATAAACCTGAACACACCTGTAGGAGTCGGTGGACTCATAGTCCAGGCTAGACTCTGTCATTATCACCCCGCTCAGTGCGTCGATCTGGAAGGCTTCTGCTTGGTTGCCGGAGACAATGGAATACTCGAGCAGACTGTTCAAGCCACCATCCAAGTCAGTAGCAAACACCTGTGAGAAATCAATCTTCCCATTGGAAAAGATTCAACCCGTAATGTGCTCCAAACCTGCCTCTCAGAGAATTGCATTAGGAAAGAATACAGATTATCAAATGCATTTTAAAAAAAACAATGTTTAAAACAGTGGTTCTTAACCTTCCTAATGCTGTAACACTTGAATACAGTTCCCCATGGTGTAGTGATTCCCCAACCACAAAATTATTTTCATTGCTATAAATTTCATAACGGCAATTTTGCTACTGCTATGAATTGTAATGTAAATACCTGTGTTTTCTGATGGTCTGAGGCAACCCCTATGAAAGGGTCATTCAACTCCAATGGGGTCAGGACCCACATGTTAAGAAACACTGGCTTAGAGTCATACCAACATACAGTTGACACTTACATTTGACTTTAATGAACTGAATAATGGGACAGAAAATATTCTCACATTCATCTAAAAGATCTCCAAGTGTCACTCACATGTGTCAAGCTACAACTGTGTGCAACTGGCAAGTTTACTGGAAACTTCTAATATGCTTGAATAGAAGCTTTCTAGTTCTGCTGTGGATTCATGCTGGCTCCAGAAAGGGGAAATGAATGTACAGGAAACTCAGTACACTGAATGGCAATTCTTCACTTGATCTTTCTTCTTCACTTTTGATTTTTGCATGTATATTTAGGTTCACATATGTGTGCTTGTGTGTATGTGTGAAGGCCAGAAGTTGACATTATATGTCTTCATTTATTTCCTTAGGCAGAATCTCTCCCTAACCTGGAGACCACTGAGTCACGCAGTCTAACCAGCCAGCTAGCCGGGTTGCCTCCCCTCCTTCTAAGGATGGGACAGGCTGTCACACCTGTCTGCTTTTGCATGCTGTCTGGGGATTTGAACTCCAGCTCTCCGGCTTACGCAGTAAGTGCTTTATCCAATGAACCATCTCCCAGCCCTCATTTGCCTCTCTTATTGATTTAAGCATTGTCTATAAAAAAGGCCGATAGGAGACTTTTTATATTATAGTGAAGTTTTAATTCAAGCGGACTTTTGAAAAGTGAATCAAGTCCTAGATTTACTGCTAATAAATTATCATCCTGATGGCTTATTGGATGAGTTTTCAAAGTAGTGTTAAGGATAGAACAAAGAGTCTGTATGATTTCCCATGGAGATATAAAGCAGGGTCTTCTATGCTGAATTCCAATCACTAGACCAGTTGTATCACTGGAGTCAAGATTTTCACAAGTTGTTGAATTATTAAACTGTTTCAATTCATGCTTTTTACATCTGCTATGACTCTCTCAGCTTACAGCCCTTGTCATCTCTTGGGCTCCTATATTGACTTCCTGGTTTTGTTCCCAATTACTTCTCAGTTCATTCTTCAAACTTCTGCCCAAGTTCTTCAAGGATGCTGAGGACCACGAGGAATACAATAGACCTGATCAAGAGGGAATTCCAACCAGCTCTGTGATACAGAAAGTCCACAGCAGCCTTTGAGATCACCAGGAAGAAGAACTAGATTCCAAGTAGGGACAAATAAAGTCCATCGTGTCCCCTAAGGTTGTATATTTAAACCTGTTTCAGAGAATAGACCTCTCTAGGTGGGTGTTAGCACTTTAGTATGCTGGCAACCCAGCTTCATCAAGGTAAGCTCACCAGAGCGTGTGCCAGGCCAGGGGTGCCCTGGCCAACACGGGAAGAACAGGAGTGACTCCAGGAGCCACAGCCTGTGCTGTCACCATCAAGAGAACGAGCTCTGCTTTGCCTCTGTCTTCACCTGGGATGCAAGACATTTTTGTGACCTACAAAGTCCTTGTTAGTGCTCAGGGAGTCCCTAGAGACAGCAGGTGGCTGGGAACTGAGCACAAGAGCAATGAAGAAAAATGAACAAAGAAATTGCAGATTTCCTGCAGTCTAAGGATTCATCCAGCCCATAAAACATTGACCATATCCTGGAGATTGTTAAAACTGGATTGCATCTTGGTAGTAGGTCATAGGTACTCTGACATACATTGATTGATATCACACACACACACACACACACACACACACACTTTCTGTTACCTGTATGACATGAGCATTGTAGTGTTGGCCTTCAGACACTGATGCTTGGTACACACTTTGTGCAAAGCGTGGAGAATTATCGTTCGTATCCTGGATGGAAACAGCTACTTTGGTGAAGGCTCTATGGCCACTGCTCTCAGCAATAATGATGAGCTGTACTTGGCTCGTGACTTCAAAATCAAGGAACTTAGGCTCTTCTACGATGAGCTGTCCTAGTTTTATTCCCAAGGTGGAAACATTAAAAAGAAATGATGGTGTTATTTTAAGATATCTCAAAACACCATTGACTCATGTGTTCTGACCAGGGCCATTATGGAAAGAGTTGAGATCTTAAGGATATTTTCAAATTTCCAACATTAATAGGCAAATATCTATAACTTGGGAGCTTTCTCTTAAATCCTCCTTTTCTCTTCATGTGTAACCTACCCCAGTGTCTGCGAAGTCTACATTTTAAACATTTCTTTGAAAAAAATCCATCTATTCATTCATTCACTGGGGGAAGGCATGCCGCACTGTGCATTCAATGGCCAGAGGACCACTTTTGGAAGTTGGCTCCTGCCTTCAGCCTTGCTGAGGCATGCATGACTTCCTTTGTTCCTGCCCTTGTCCTATGCACTCCAGGCTGGCCGGCCCACAAACATCCAGCAGCATTTCTGTTTCCACCTCCCTTCTCACAGCAGGGGTGTTAAGATTACAGATGTGGGATTACACTGACTTTGGCTTCTTATGAAGGTTTTGTGAATTGGACTTGGGGTTATATAGGCTTATACAGCTCATGCTTTTACACCCCTGAGCTGTCTCCCTGGCCCTCAAACACTTCTTAAACCCACTTCTGTGTCCCTTGTTGCTGTTTTCTGAGAGACCGTTAGCATTTTCCTCCATGGTCCCTGCATTAGCCACTTCACTGATCTCCCCAAGGATTTAGTCTCCATTCTGAACTGCTACGGAAGCTGTTGTTCCCCTGCATAGAACCTGTCAGTGGATGTCCACAGTGTGACAAAGGTGAGCAGCTTTAACTTACAGTCTTGCTTGTCATTTTCTACTTCCTTCTCTCTGGTGAGTATGCATCCATCTTAAGCCTTCTGTGTTGGGACAGCTGCATCTTTCTGTTTACCTGCTTCTTATGGTGATATTTTATTTGTACTAAAATGTTATTTGTATGTTAATAAATAAAGTTGCCTGGGGGTCAGAGCTATTAGCAAGCCATAGGAAAGCAGGGCGATGGTGGCATATGCTTGTAATCCCAGCACTTGGTAGGCAGAGCTAGGTAAGTCTCTGTGTGTTCAGGGATATAGCCAGCATTGGATACACATGCCTTTAATCTCAATACCAACCATAGAAGACCTGGAGGTCTGTAGAGACAGGCAGTGATGAGGCGGTCATGTGGTTGGGTTTACAACCAATGAGAAAGCAGAACAGAAAGTCTATATAAAGACTTTAAAACATGAAGTAGCTCTCTTTCAGAGAGGTAGGACCACCGCAGGAGGAAGGGTAAGGTTTTTGCTCTTAGCTCTGACCTCTTGGCTTTCTTCTTTGCATTGGTTCTGTGTTTCTTATTTGATAAGACGGTTGGTTACATCTACAGCTTCTGTCTGGTTACTTTCCCTTGGTTGTAGACCATACTAGTGAGCACTGCTCCCTGTCTCTTGAATATCACATTCCCAGTACCTAGCTCATGGTATTCAATACTCAGTACTTCAGTATTTAGTACTCTTATACCCTCATAGAAAATACAGAACCAGGTTACATAAGTAGACCTTGGGGGATGATGCCACAGCTCAAATTTCTTGCCCAAATTACGAAATTCCTTTGTGTGATTTCTCCTGTGTGCTTCTGTTGTGGGAAGGCATGGTAATGGTACAGGTCAAAAAAGAGCCACGAAGAAGACTAGAAATGGGGATTTCCAGGCACATGAAGGCACATGCATTGCAATTCTGAAGGAATCTAGATTCTCTATGAAGAACTTTACTACCACATTTAACAACTTTTTAAAAAGTTTACTATGTATATATGTGTCTGTGTATGTGCACATGAGTGCAACATTCACAGAGAACAGAAGAGATTGTTGGATCTCCTGGAGCTGGAGTTACGGGCAGTTAGAAGATGCCCAGAATGGGTGCTGAGACCCTGAGTTCAAGGTCTCTGAGAGAGCATCACCTGCTCATCACCTGTGCCGTCTCTCCATCCCTTCTACTACCTAATTCAAAATGGCAGAGATTCAATGTCATTTTCGACACCAGGTTTGATTTATTACTTTCACAATCCACATCTGCTTGGGACCAATCCCTCCTGACAGTTTTTAGGGTGGCTGTTACTCGGGGTAGCTTCAGAGTCATTTTGTGATCGGCAGTGGAAGTGACAAGTCTTCTGAAAGCTCTGCGGTGTAAGGATAGAAGCTTGAGATGGAGGTGGAGCCCCCATTCCCCCCAGATCACGTCACCATGTACTGTCTGTATAGGAAGGAGAAAGTGGAAACACAGCACCAAGTTGCTAGTGTTGCCTGGGAGAATGTGTGCTGGCTGTGGTGCAGAGCCAAGTGGCGTGTAAATAAAAGATTTGTTGAGCCTTTGCTAGCTGCACTTGGAATGGATCTACAGTGCTAATGCCTTTTGCTTGGTATTCATTTCAGTCATGATAACTGGCACACACTTGTGAAAGTCATGAGATGACTCCAGGTTGGCACACATACTAAGTCCACGTTTTGCTTTACATCATACATCTGAATTCTTCTCAGAAACAACAAAGATGTGGCCAGGAGGAAAGTGCAAGCTCTCCTAATGCCTGGGTAGAAATCTTCCTGCTTTATTATGCCAAGAAGCCTCACAAGTGCCACCTTGAAATTTCCACGCATATATCATGTTGCCAGTGGCATAACAGCTTGAGAATAAAAGCCATGGCAATATTTTTCCAATATATGTACATCTATACAGCATTATCCAAGTTGCAAAATACACATCACAATGAGGTTAAGATTCTTCAAATGGTACTGACTTGATAATGTAATCAGATTACTCCAGCCAGTCACCCATCATGGGCATGCATCTGTGCAAATCCAAAGTAGAATGGGACAAATATTTATGTTATCCCATAGCACTTAAACTCCATTCTGCTATAACTGTGCCTGGGAAACACCGAAAGCTCGACCGCTTTGTTTCCAGTCAGTCTACCAAATAATGGCGTGAGTGGGACCATCTGTTATTTGCATGCCCAGTCTTGATCAAATTCTCAAACCCCTGCAGCCTCAGAACATAATGGGTGTTGTCAATCCAAAGCGACTTGAACTTTAAACACAAAAGTAAACCCATTTTTATCCTTAAGGAAAGTGACTCTATCTTTAGAGATCCATTTTATTGATTTATCATTCATACTGTTTTCCATTTTATAATTCACACATCCAGAAAATCAATGTTAGCTACTTTTGGGCACAGTTTTAATGATAATATGTCAAAAGGCACATGAAAGATGCAATTTGTAACATAAAGTTTTGAAAAATCGTTTCTTGAACAGCAGTATGGTATATTATATATTCAAATGACCTCCATGATAATACACCTGGTAAGATATAAGTGTGCATATTTTGTGTCACACATGCATGCACGTGTCCTTGTGTATGCATCAGAATGTCCTGGCAAGATGTAATGGGTCCTCAGAGGACAAAACAGGGAGGCAGGCACTGAAAGGCGGTGTGAGTTCCAAGAAGTTCTGCCCTTCAGATGCATCTCTCATAATGGTGCAGAGTGTAGACAACAAAATGAGGGAAACGCACAGGAGGTTAGAGGAACTACTAGGAAATCTAACACACAGCAGGAAACTCAAATCTGTCTATATTCCAGAGGAATGGATAACATTAAAAAACAAAACCAGATACATGGAGACATGATTTCTCTGAACCTTAGTGGTAGTTGAAAGGGAGTGGAAAATATGTTCTGAGATTTCATTAGCTTACATTTGAGTTTATAGTGGCCATGGGACTACCCTGCCAGGAGAGACGATATTCTCAGAGGCACAACTGATACCAGGCTCTGAGTTTCAGACCCGAAGGAATGACTACCTCCCCCAGGAATGCCATGCTAGGTGGGGGAGGAGGCTGAAGCCCCATGCCAGCCAGAGGAACCTACCTCTCAGGAAGAGGTGTCTCTCAGGTCTGACAACTGCCCAGACTACCTTGAAGGCAGACCTAAGGCAGGACCATGACAAGACAAGGCTGGCTGGTGCAACGTCCTGACAAGGCCTCCTTAATTACATATGTCTCTAGTCTTCTATTTAAAATGAAACCTCAGGTCAGAACCCCAAAGGTGCGGTGGGAGACCCCTAAACTCCTTTATTTGTTCCTCTTTCCATTTTAGCCACATTGACTGAATAATCTGTTGTTGCTTCTCACTCTGTCTATTCTCCTTAATTGGCATATTTGGGTGTGTGGCAGAGCAATGCTAGGTGGGGCCACCAGGGCCTTGCATTCACCCTAAAATTTTTAGTATCAGCTATATTTTCAGAGTTATGCATGTTAAGAATTCCTAAGAATTAAATTTAGGGATGGAGAGATAGTTGAGCAGAAGTGTGAGGAAAGAGTCCAGAGTCTCAAAACTTACAACAAATAAAAGAATCAGAGAATTTCTGAAAATTGAGAAGTACAGATCTCTAAACCTAAGGAAAATAAAAACAAAAAAAAAATAAACAAAGACATAAAAACCTAAGAAGAGGTGTAGGAGAGAGTCTCGGGGCCCAGGCTTTGCCTAATTGGAGTTTCACAACAGATGCCAAGGAGAGGCTGTCAGAAAGTGACTGATTTCACAGAGCAGCAATGGGAACTGCATAGCAGAGCATTTTACCCTGACAGACACGAACTGAGTTTAGAATTAGAAATCCAGCAAAAATACAGGTCAAAAACAAAGATTGAATATACATTTTTGAGAACCCAACCCCAAATTGGAATTAATTTAATGAATGATTCAATAAAAAGAAAAAAGATACCGGGGTGGGGGTGGGGGGGCCTGAAATGTAATTTTAAAACACCTGTAATCTCAGTGTCCTGAGACTTCAGCAGGAGGATAATGAGTTCGAGGTCAGTCTGGGCTACATAACAAGACTGTCAGAAAGGAGAGGAGGAGGGAAAGAGAGGAAGGAGACAGAGGGGAGGGGTGGGAGGAGACGGAAAGAGGGGGGGAGGAACAGGGGAAAAGAGCAGGAGAAGGGGTAGAGGGAGAGGGGGAGTAAAAGAGAGCGAGGAGACAGGGAGGAACAGGAAGAGAGGGGTGAGGACAGGGAGAAGAAAAACAGGACATCAATAAAAAGACAGCTAATTCTATTTTAAAATACAAACTGTGCCAGATCTGAACACTTAAAACCATGACCAACAAAAGCATGCACTTTGAAAAAGGAGTATTTGGACTAGAGACTTACAAGCCTCTTCTGTGATAGGAATGAGGTGTTGTCTCCTGTTAGACTCCAATCACACGTTAAAAAGCTAGATTAACTAATAAAGGGGGAGAAGTAATTATATACTTGCCAACCAATACAGGGAAAAATGTCATTGACAGATAATGATTGCCGATTGAATGCTCAGAAACCTGTCAGAATCTGCAAGCTTGCTCAATACAAAGTCAAAAGACAAAGGTGAATTTCAAGTCTATGTCAGTGCTCTGAAAAAGTGAAAAACAAAACAGCAAGTTGCATTTGTTTTAGCAAGAAAAAGTGTGAAGCTCTTGGGCTAACCGAAACAGGAAGACAACAGGGGACATGTCATTCATTGCTATCCTTCCTTATGGAGACTGTTTCAGGCGCCATAATACTATAATCAAGCCATAGAAGAGAACACAGTGTGATTCTAAGATGTTTCCATCAAGCTGAAAGATAACATTAGGTAGGGATTCAAACACGGTGGGATAAAAAACCCAAGGCTCTGACCTGTTGCCTGGTACCAGCTTCGGGTTGCTGATCACCTGAGGTGAAAGAGGAGGACCTAAGGTATGCATATGCTAATGTCCTTGCTTTAGCGGCTCTACAGTGCATACCAATTTCTAGACCACAATACAGGAAGGAGGAATCAAGGGAATACGGGACAGAAGAGACTTACCAGAAAGGGAAGGGACCCAGAGTGGCTTCCTGATCCAGTAAGGCTTTTTTGTTGATGGTGGTGTTTTGTTTTGTTTTGTTTTGTTTTGTTTTGTTTTGTTTGTTTTGTTTTGTTTGTTTGTTTGTTTGTTTGTTTGAGACAGGGTCTCTCTACATAGCCCTGGCTGTCCTGGAACTCACTACATATGACCAGCCTGCCCTCAAACTCACAGAGATCCACCTGCCTCTGCCTCCTGAGTGCTGAGATTAAGGGGGTGTGCATCAAACCTGGCCTCCAGTAAGGTATTATTTCTAGAGATAGGTGACAAATGAATGGGCTTTTAAATTTCCAGTAAGAAATTACATACATTTTATCATCCTATCTTACACATAAATTAAAAAGTATTTTAAGGTAAATTTCAACCTAGCTAATTGCTGAGTTACAAAATATATTTCCATGGGTAAGCTCTTTGATGTAATGATAGGTAGAGTTTATTTTTGTTTAATAAAGGAATTCAGGGAATCGAGAAGGCTGTGCCTGGATATCATAAGTGTGATATGGGAGAAGGGACTGGATAGCCTGCAGGAATTCACAAACCTTACTATTCTTCCTTTTTTTCTAAATACATTTAATTTTAGTTCTTCTCCCAGACCCTCACACACTGGAACCACAAGGAACTTGAGGTGTGGTGATGTTTGACGCACTGTCCTTTGTTCCACTGTGGATGAGGAGATGGAGGCATCTAGCACATCTGTCTCAGCAAGAACACCTACCTGAGGCTGGGTGGACCAAGAGCAGCAAATTCTCTTAAACATTGAGCCAACTCCCCAGCTCCTCTTTTTTTTGTTGTTGTTTGTTTTTTTCTTTTTCTTTTTTAAAGCTGAGAACATTGTGACCAAGCAGACCAGCTCCTCTTTTTTTTGCTTTGTTTTTGCTTTTGTTTATTTTGAGACAAGGTCTCACTATGTAGTTCTGGTTGTCCTGGAACTCACTATGTAGAGAGACCAGGCTGGCCTTGAAATTCATAGCAATCTGCCTGCCTCTGCCTCCCAAGTGCTGGGATTGAAGGTGTGTCCCATCATGCCTAGCTGCTGCTGCTGCTTCTTTTTCTTTAAAAACAAGTATATATAGTACTTCAAATCAAACCCAGGTCCTTACACGTCTTCTACCACTGAACCACATCCAGCCCTAGGCCATTTCTCTCTTTTTCTTTGAATCAATAGTTAATTTCTTTTTACCTAGTTCCTTTTTTTTTCTAAAAAAAAAAAAATCGTACCTATCTCTAATAGCTACTTGATATTAACTGGCCTTTTGTTTTGTTCCTGTTAAGATGGCATGAATATGATCATAATTTGAATTTCGGAAGACTTTGAGGATGATTAGCACCACAGTACCACCCTGGATGAGATGACACGTACTCAAACAAGCACATAACATAGAGTAAATGAAGCAGCTGAGCTGTACAGAAATGCAGAAATCCTTAGAAATATTCTTGTTGAGGTTTGACAAGGGGGCCATTGAAACCCATCACTCTCTGTGCTTGTGTGATTGGTTGGTGCTCACTTACAGAGTGATAATTGTCTTACGGAAGCCAAGTTTAACACACACCCTATTTGAAGGCAGCACAAAGAAATTTCCCATGAGTTCTTGAATTTCCCAGTTGAGATGAGTGGTGAATTAGAGGACCTTCCAGTGAAAAGCCCCTAAGGCCAGAGTATGTTTATTTTAAAATCAAATTCAGTATCAGTGGTCTCCCTAATTTTATCTTCAATTTTCCAAGCAGGTGGATAAATTATAAATAAAAACCAATGCATCTCCAACAACTCAAAAGGAAGGTTAGACACTGTCTAATTTGGAAATAGTGAGAACATAATTTTTAGTGACTCTATACCTGTAAACAAATACACAGCTTTGGGTTTCCCATAATTTCTCATGGGCAGCCATAAGACAATTCTTATTTACCTTAAAATCATTTAGCTCTAACAATTTTAAACTTTTAAGTTTTTAATTTATCCTTTCACAATTTCATATACATATGTATGTTTGTATGTATACATAAAATCAGATCACATTCATCCTCTATTATCCTCTTCTGCTCCCTTCATCCCTGCTGAACCCCTTATTCCTAACAAACCTCCCTCCTACTGTTATTAATTTTGTGAATCACTGAGTTTTTAATTAGTTTTTAATTACATGGGCATAGGTGGGGGCTATGGACCAGAGCAGAGACAACCTACCGGTGGCTACACCACTAAGGAATGACTCTGCCTCCCGTGGCCTCCAGCTCCCTGTGTAGGGCTAAAGCATCATGACCCCCTCCTCTGTCCATGGTGGATTGCTGACAGGCCTGATCTTGAACAGGTCTTGTGGGGGATGCCACAGCTGTTGAGAGCTCATAAATGTCTAGAAAGCAACATTTCACCACCCTCCTTCCCATTCTTTGGCTCCTGTGTCCTTTCTGTACCCTCTTCTGCCCTGAGTCTTTCACATTTTTCAGAATTACTTATCAGCAGTACCAGCAAAGTAAACAGAAAATAAAATCATCATATGGTAGAGAGGAATTACCTGAGGTGGAGCCCAGGGAAAACACTCCATCTTCATTCCCACTAAAAACTGAATATTTAATGGGGTCTGTAATTGATGCAGGAGCAAAAGCCTTTACAGTCACAACAGAAGTACCTGTAAAGTCAAGGTTAAAAAAACAGCCATTAGAAAATCTCATGGAAGCATGAGAGCAAACAGTGGGTATTATCTTCCTACTCTTGCTTCACTAGTCAGTTCCTGTGACAGTCACTGTCTTCGTAAGCCATGTCCCATAGTGAGTACTGGGATGCAGGGACAAGATAGAGGAGACCTCCAGCCTTGCAGTAGTTATGAACTGGTGGAAGATAGACAATGAACAGTTAGACAATACCTAATCAAAGTATGTTTCAGATTGTGTGGACTACCCTACAAAAGAGAAACTGTAACTGATAGAAAGCATGGGGTTTATTTGTTTGTTTTGTTTTGTTTTTTGATGGGGAAAGCCGACCCTCCTTTTAAAAGTGTGAGTGTAGTGAAGCATAAGCAACCACATAAGGAACTGGCTGGAAAAGTTTCTGGGAGGACAGCAGTGAGGCTGGGAAAGGGCACGGTTTGTTGGATCAGTCAGTTAGGAAGAGACATCAACAGAAAACACCAGTGTACAGGAGGGGAGGATTTGATTGTACTTATGTTAAGGCTATTATGAAATAGAGGAAAATATTATGGCATGCTTTTAAAAAGACACTCGACTACGGTGTGGGAAACAGAAAAAAGACTGAGCTGAGACCAACTAAGATAACACTGTTAGTGAACACTTACAAGTAAAGATGTATGGACTAAAGGGTATACTGTGTGACTCACTGGGCCACACTACAGCTTCCACAAAGAGATGTTTTGGTTCTGCTTTTTAATTTTTTTTTTGTCTTGCTTCATTTTGTTTTGTTTTTAAATTTTGTTTTCAAGAGAAGATTGCAAGGGCAGGGGGTGGAAGCAGGGGTATGGGGAGATGAATGGGATTGGGGTGCATGATGTGAAATCCACAAAGACTCAATAAAAGTTAAAAAAGAATTTTAAAAAAGATGGTACTATGAACATCTAGGCTAGAGGCAATAATCTTGGACCGTTGAAAGAGAGATAAATAGTAGACAAATTAAAGATGTCTTTTGATATTCCCCCTTGAACACTGGGAACGATTCTTTAGCCAGGTCTCAACTAGTCACAGGTATAGCAACCTGGCCAGAGAAAAACCAAGGAGTTCACTAATGTTGCCATTAACTGTTAAAACAGGGCAAGAACAACTTGGAAACATCTTTAAGGAAGAAGCAGGATTTGTACAGGATGGAGGAAGGAACAAAATCAAATACGGGAACCAACTAATTATGTGCAAGAACAGTTTAAAAGGGCTGATAGCAACTATAAGGTAGCTGGCGTGATTTGAACTGGGAGCCTGCCAGGCAGCTGTGGAGTAAGTTAGGACAGAGAGGGAAAGATAGGAAAGAGGGTGGAAACAAGTAGGCTTTATGCTAGGCATCAGCAAGCTCCTCTGTGAAAGGCTGTGGGTTAGTATTGCAAATGCTCAAGTCTACCCAGTTTGGCCTGCAAACAGCCATGGGCAGTGTACAAACAGGTGAATGTGGCTGTGTTTCCATACAGCCTTAAGAAAAGGTGAAATATCCATACACGACAGGAAGAGGTGAGAGGAAAGGAAAGTTCCCGAGTCAGGGGTGATGTAGGGAGGGAAGATGCTTAGTGGCTTTGGGGTCCTCTGGGCCTAGTAGCAACTATGGCTGGGACAATCATTACAGCAGCTAGGAGGGCCCTGGAGGACCACAAGGATGTCATTCACAAGCCGTGATGTCTTCACTTCCAGCAGCCTGCACTTTATTGCTCTGTTCTGTTCTGCTTCCTAGACTGCTGGTTCACTCACCTCCTAGGATGGCCCAGCTTTTTTAAAAAAAAGTGTTTTCTGTTTAATCAATTTCACTAACATAAAATTTACATGCACATACAACTATATCCGCCTCTGAGTTGAGATAGTACACATCTGTGTAAGCAATGTCACATTCAGCACCTACTATGTTTCTAGCACTATAAAAGTTGCCCTTGTATGCCTACTTTTTGGCACTCAATCCCTTTTGCAGGATGCTTTTGGCAGGGAATGACTGGTCTGCATTTCTGTAACCTAGATCACTTCTGCCTCTAAAGCTTCATATACTTGCCAACCATGTAACACCTGGCTGCTTTTTCTCAGCATAATTTTTGAGAGTTATTTAAATATACTGTTTTCATATCAAATATTCATTGCATATTTATGGCAACATAGTTTTCTATGAGATATATATATAATATATACATGTATACATATATATATATCATACACACACACACACACACACAATTTGCTTTTCATCATCTACTAATGGATTATGTGCAGATTGTTTCCAGTTTGGGATGACTGTGAATAAATCTGTGAATTCCCACGTGTCAGTGTTTATATAGAGTTCTAATTTCATTCTTCAGGTGAAGATACTTAATGTAAAGGGTCTTTGTCTTTTTAAGAAACTTCCAACTGTTTTCCCATTTTCCATTGCTGCTGGTGATAGTTGAGGGTTCCAGTTGCTCTTCAGTGAGTGGTTTAAAAGTCTCTTCCATTTTACTCACTATAGATTGAACTGAGTTCCATGGCAAGAGAAAATCTCTTCCATATTTGTATTATATACCTTTCTAGAACTCTATATTAGTTTTGTCTTTAAAGATATATAAACTAACAATAATATATATTAATATATAAATGAATAATAATAAGTTACATATTAACTAATAAAAGTTAATTACCCTGATTTGATCTGTATCTATTGCGTACATGTATTGGCTATCACACCACATCTCTGCATCTCAGATATAGGTACAATCAGTATGTGTTAATCAAACATTTTTAAAGTTTAAGGAGATGGAAGTGTTAACTATCCTAATTGTCACATACTGTGTGCATGTTCTAAATCATTATGCTGTGCCTCACATATGTATATAATTAAAAATAATATATTTGTGGAGAGAGGTGTGTGCCAGTGGGGGTCAGTGACCAGTATTGGATGTCCTACTCTACCACCCTAGGCCTTATTTTTTGAGACAGAGCCTCTAAATGAACCCAAAACTCGTGGATGAGCCAGCCTGGCTAGCCAGTGAGCCCCTCAGGTCCTCCCAACAGCACCCCAGTGCTGATTACAGGGTGTTGGACTGGTGCTCAGCTTTCCACTTGGGTGCTGGGTTCTCATGCATGCACAGTGAGCACTTCACCCGCCGAGAGATAGGTCTCTAACTCCTGAATATATTTTCAAATTCTTATATTTAAAAATCCACAGTATTGGATATCTCTTGTCAGGCATACTTTTCAAAAACCAAGCATGTTGTTCTATATATCAGAGCTTGATTTTTTTTTTGTAAGTGCTTAAAGTGTATGAAAAAGAGGAAGGACAGAAAGGAACAACAAGAGAAGAGGCACCACAGTTTCCTAACTTGGAGAAATGCTGGTCTCTAACTACGGGGCATGTCAGTCTACCAGCACAGATGTAAGAGACACAGCTTGAAACCCACTTTGATGGCAATATTAGTGAAAAAGATAAATAAATTAGGGTAACTTGATTTTTTTTTTCCCCTAGACTCTTAAAATTTTTTCACGGAGGGCTGGAGAGATGGTTCTGCAGGGAAAGACACTCATTGCCAAGCCTGAAGATGGAATTGATTCCCAGAATGCACCTTTGCACATGTGGAAGGAATGAACCCACTCCAGAAAGCTGTCCTCTGACCTCCACATATGTGCTGCAGCATGTGTGCCCATAAACACCACACACACACACACACACACACACACACACACACACACACACACATACTTACATGTGTGTTCTTCCCCCCAGCCCTTAAAATAAAATAAGTAAGTGCAATTCTTTTCTAAAAAGAATTTCCACCTAGAACCCCTTAATGCTTAACACTCAAATTGTATCTATTTCTATAAATACCAAAGACCATGAGATGATTTGTGAGATCAAAACTTCAGTGAGAACTCTCCTTGATAAGAGGCACAGATCCACAAATCCAGTAAAACCCAGATAGAATAAATGACTCTCTTTTTGTGTAGATGCTATGTGGAGGGATGTTCTAGGAAACTGAACAGGGTTTCACACATTTAAGGCAGAGCATTCTGTGAACACTGGGCTGCATCCCCATCTCCCAGACCTCACTGATTAGAGATGGGGAGTCACTAAGTTACCCAGGTTGACTCTGAACTCTCTGTAGTTCTGTAGACCTTGTGACCCCTTTGCCTCAGACTCCCTGGTGGCTGGGATTCACAGGCCTATGCCACCAGAACAGACTGAATCACTCTCATTAGAGTTGTTACACTTCACAGAAACCCTGACAAAGTTTAAAACTCATTCATCTAGATTTCCAAGTGACTGTCCTTTCCAAACCCCTTACAAAGTCCTCTAGCAACAAAGCAACAAATGGGACAATGGTGGTAACATCAGGGTACTGCTAGTGTTGAGAATGCTCCAATTGCATCATAAACTGGTGCGTAATTACTGTACCACACATCAAGAGGCACATGGCTCCTGTACATGCCTTCCTTTTCTATACGCTGTTGTGCTTACATACATACATACATACACACACACACACACACACACACACACACACACACACACACACACACACTGCAGTATGCTTCATTCGTGGTGTCAATCACAGTCCTGTCCTTCCTTACACAACTTATTTTCAAGTACAGGAAATTGTATTGCAACTGTGTTGCCACATATTCCTAAGGATGTCAGTCAGAGACAAATAGCTATGCAGACAAGATTCACAGGCCTTGCCGATGGCCTTTATTTCTGCTTGGGTTAGGTTGGTTTTTTTTGTTTTTTTTTTCCAGCCCAATTATAAAAGAAAATGGGGACATTTCTTGTACGTAAAAGAACAGTGATGAGTACAGAACTGGAAAATATCACTATGGCCCTTCCTATGTGGAGACGAAACACCCTATTTTGTTGCAAATCAAATGTTTATAATGTCAAATGGAATTGCAACCTAGAGAAATTTCATTCAGTAAGAACTCTCCAAACTAGCTGCTAAAGTCAGCAGAGAGCCACAAATGTTTATGCTTTTTTTTTTTCTCTGACAAAGTTTAAATCTGAAACATCCCTATTAAAGAGGAAATAAGTAAAGGCCTTGATCTTCCTAGCTCCTGCACACTCCCACATTTTTAACATGCCTTTCTCTCTGGGCACACAGGTAAAACTTAAATCACTGTGCATAGCACATCAAGGTAGAAATGGCAAGCTATGAAAATTAGCAATGAACCTTCAACTCCAATGAGGAAATACAGAGAATAAAATGTAAACAATAACTTAACCTTTTTCATTTTTGGCATTTATGAGGTATAATTGAACAAAAAGTGCAATACATTTAATAGTCTTACTTTCCTCTTCTTTACAAAACTCCCATTAAAAAAGCCTAATACTACCCATAACAGCTATGAGCTCTCAGTTTGGAAGCACAAATATGTAAATCTTAATAAGTGCAAAGATCAATAATTATGGCAATAACTAAGCAACTGTGAAAATGACATATAATCCTGTGCATGAGCATTTTAGTTATTCCTAAGCATATACATTATTCTTAAATATGTTATTGATGACCAGGGTGGTGGTGGTGGTGGTGCATGCCTTTAATCCCAGCACTTGGGAGGCAGATATAGGTCAATCTCTGTGAATTCGATGCCAGCCTGGTCTACAAAGTTAATTCCAAGATAGCTCGGGCTGTTACATAAGAAACCCCATTTCAAAAAACAAAACAAAAAAAATTGATTTGAAACAGGCATTTCACATGGTTCGTTTATAAAGAACAGCTTTGTCAGTCAGTCCCAGTATCTTTTATGGTAATTTCAATTTCTTACTTTCAACATCTTGAGTGTGTTCTTTGTCTTCCTTCTGACCTCTGCTGCCTCTGTGGAGAAGCCTCGTTGGTCTGAGAACCCCCTTGAGGACACATCACTTGTCTCCTAGGACTCCTTAGAGTTTCTTGCTTTAGTATTTGAGAGCTTGATTTTAATGACTTTTCCACGAAGCCCTTTGGGTTCACCCTGGATCTGTCTTGTGAGCTTCTCACATTAGTCTTTCTATTTCCTTCTTCAGAGTTGGAAAGTTCTTGACCATTGTTTCTTTGAAGAAGTCCTCTGCATTTTGTCTTCTTTCTCTCTTCTTGCAAGGCTTTCATAATAAATACAATGTTTCCCTTGATGGAATCCCATAAGTTCTTTTGTAGTTTTTTTAAATCTCTTTATCATTTTGTTCCTATTGACTGCCTAATAGCTCGTCTTCAAGTCCACCAATTTTCAGCTTTATCAAATCTGTTATTGAATTTCCCTTGTGAATTTTCAGTTCAGTTGTAGTATTCTTAAGCTCTAAAGTTTCTGTTTGATTATTTTTATTAATAACTCTTTATAGATAATCTAATTTATGCAGACCTTACTGATTTTATTGGGTTGTCTATGTGTTTTCTTTGGATGTATTGATCGAATTGCTTTAGAATAATTACATAAATTCTTTATTTTATTCTTTTGTTTGTGTATGCCTTATTTTGTGTGTGGGGGGTGTGTGTATCTGAAAACAGCCGCTACTTGTACTCTCTCCAAATTGGCTTTCTGCTGTGGATGATTGATTGATAAATAAAGTGCTGATTGGCCAGTAGTCAGACAGGAAGTATAGGAGGGGCAAGCAGGGAAGAGAATTCTGGGAACAGGAAAGCTGAGTCAGGAGTCGCCAGACAGACACAGAGGAAGCAACAAGCCACAAGCCACAAGCCACGTGACAACTTATAGATTAATGAAAATGGGTTAATTTAAGATATAAGAACTAGATAGCAAGAAGCCTGAGCCATTAGGCCAAACAGTTTAAATAATATAAGTGCCTGTGTGAGCTGAGTGGCTCACACTCAGCTGGGTCTGAGTGGCTGCGGGTCTAAGCGGGACTAGAGAAAACTCCAACTACACATAGTAACTATTTTCTACCAGGAATTATCCTAAGTGTAAATGGATTTAGTTCCAAAATCATAATACACAGACTAGCTGAATGTTTTTATTTAAAAAAAAAAAAAAGACCAAAAGGTGTATCAAAGGCTCTCTTGAAATGAACATAGGCTGAAAGGAAAAGGGTGCAAATGAATACTGAGTCCAAGTTCTGTCCAAAGTGGATGTAAAACTTACATCAGGCAAACTAGATTTTAAGTGAAAATTCTACAAGAGACAGACAACTGTTACATTACATAATGATAGAATGGTCGGTTTTCTGCAAGATTTGGAATTATAAGTGTATGTACCTCAGGTGGTCATGAAAATATAAGTAGTAGGCTGGGAGTGGTGGCACACACCTTTAATCCCAGTACTTGGAGGCAGAGGCAGGCGGATCTCTGTGAGTTCCAGGTCAGTCTGGTCTGTAGAGTGAGTTCCAGGACAGTCAGTGTTACAGAGAGAGACCCTTTCTCAAAAAAAAAAAAAAAAAAAAAAAACCAAACCAAAACAACAACCATACAATATATATCAAACATTGCCAAAATTGAAATGAGAAATAGTAAACTAAAAATAGGAGAGGATTTTAGTATTCTACCTTCAATAATTGATCCATCAAACACACAGAAGCAAAAGCAGATCAGAGAACTTGAATAATGCTGTAGACAACAAACCCAGTAGACATATACAGAGCACTTTTTCACCAAACCCCAGAACATACATTCTTCTGAAGGACACACAGAACATTTTCTAGGTAGCTTGTGTTTTAGATCACAAGACAAGTCCTAATAAAGTTGTCAAGATTGAAATCATAACAAATTATTTTTTTCACCCACAACATAGTGAAACTTCAGTTCATTAGCAAAAGGAAAGCTGGAAAAAATCCCCAAATGTGTGAACAATCAGTGCATCAAGAAAGAAATAAAAGGAACTAAAAAAATGAAATGTCTTAAGATGAAAAGAAGACCACACACTAAAATTTTTGATGCAGCACAAGTGATATTCAGAGGGGACTGGTGGAAAACACCTACATTAGAAAAACAAACAGCATGCCAACATAATACATCACAAGGAAGTAGAGAGAGCAGGCTGAATCCAAACTTAGTAGAAGGAAAGAGATAATAAAGATCAGAGTAGGAATAAAATAAATAGAAAAAATTAAAATGGTTAAAATTTTTTTAGTTTTCTTTGAAAGACCAACTAAGTTGAAAAACTATAGCTAGACTAACTGAATAAGAGAAAAAATACTCAACAAAAATGTGAGACAAAAGAAGAGATATTATTACTCCACAGCAGGTAGTTAATACAATGAACTATGGTGACAACACATTACATTTCCTATAAGAAACACATATATTTCTCATAGCCTGCAACATATGAAGACTGAATCATAAAGAAATAGAAAATTTGAACAGACCTGTACTAATAAAATGACTCGAGCAGTCGTCAAAAACAAAAGCAAACACCGCGAGATGAGATATTTCTACTGAGGACAATAAGCATTCATTTGAAGCGGGGTTATGCTAAGCCTTGCAGGAATAATGGATCCACAAAGGAGAAGGGAGTGGGAGGGTTGGGCACTAGTGACGACATCTGAGATGACGGCATTTGAGAAACAGGCGAAGGGCAGGTTGGTGAGCAGTCGCCTGCTGTTTGGGAGCAGAAGTTAGGCAAAATCGTGGTGCTGCTTTACATGTTCTTCTCACCTCTCTCCTCTGACCCCTGGATATCCCCCTGGAATCACGTGGGAGCCTCCATCAATTAATAATGTTGGATTGGTCTACCTTCAAAGATGCCCACTGAACTGGGTAGAGGGGAGATGTATTAGTAATTGTTGTTTGGACTCCAAAGATGTCTCTAAGTGCAGCCAGGTTGAGAAATCTGGGTCTTAACATTCACCAAGTCCCACTGAGGCTGACTATGAAATATTGGTGGAGTCCAAGACTCCTAGCTTTTCTCACTCTTATGGCTTTACTCAGGCTCTGGTCGTTCACTGATGGTGTGGATCACTGGAGTGTTCTTCTAACAATCTCTTCCTGGGACCACCCAAGAGCAGCCTCCAAAGGAAGCTTTCTACAAAATTCACTGGGATAAGTTAGTGGCTGCCAGTGAATTTCTCCTCCAGATAGGTGATTCCTAAGGAGGCATAAGGGCCTCCAACACATAAGATGCCTCATATGACCATAAATTCACACTCTCTTGAGTCTCCAAACCTTTTCGTATATCGTTTACCCTGCCTGGCACCAGCTCTCTTCCCACACTCTTTCCCAGTTTTATTTTTGTTTGAGGATATGTCTTTTTGCTTTCTCAGAAGTAATGGTTAAATGGTTCAACAATTTAAAAAGTGTTTTATGAAGATTTACCAAGTAGAAACATCCCTATGGTTTTGTTATCTACAGTTGGAAGCATCCCCCAGTTAATTCTTGCTATACTTTCATGTCATGTCTTAAACTTAAAACTAATGGCAATAGAGATACTTTGGACACTTCAAAATACATCAAACCATCTTTTAAAGTAACAAAGGAAACAGATATTCAAGAACCTTTAGAAAATTGAGTATAGGGTACTCAAAATAGAAAATATGATGTAGAGGGTAATAGAACAGTGAAGGACATTGTCAAGAACAGGAAATAGTGTCCTTCAGTGTTAAAGTGTATGGAACAGAGTGACAATCTCGTAATTTAACAGCTACACAGCTGTCAGTTGTTTACTATAAAATGGTAGTTTTATTTTGCAGTGACTGCTTTTATGGGCACCACTTATGGGTACCACTGCTGTCAAAGTCTGATTTTGAAGTACCAGAAACCTCATATTGTTAAAAGTTCAGTCTCCAATGCATCAGGTTTTGGGAGTGAGGAGTTTGGAAGCCTTAGATCATGAGTTAGTTTTAACTGTTGCTGGGGGTGGCTTAGTGGAAATTGCAGGAGGTGGGACCTCATTGGATGAAATAGATCATTGTCAACATTCCTTTGGACAGCTACATTTTGTCTGTGACCCCTCATCTCTTCCCTCCCCTCCCCTTCCCTGCTCTTTCTGTTCCTCCTGCCCCTCCTCCTTTCCCATCCTCTCTCTCTCCCCATCCCCTCTCAATCACCAGGAAGTGATCAACTTTGCTCCACCACACAATCCCAGCCATGATATCTGCCTCACCATGGGCCCAAAGTAATGGGACTAAATGAGCATGGAATGAAACCTCTGTAACCGTGAGCCCAAATAAATCTCTGTTTTTAAGTAGGTTATGATGTTGTTGTCCATTTCAAATACTTTGACACAGAGATCAACCCTTCTCATTGCCTAAACATATTGCCTATTTACCATTGCCCTTTGACCTGTGTTTACAAAGGTCCACTGTACAAGGCAGTGGCTCCCCCAGAGTT
>CABHPP010141268.1:0-40249 GCA_902168425.1 Peromyscus attwateri | reverse complement strand
TTTTTTTTTGACAATCCTTCTGAGAAATAATGATAGTCTGGGGTAGGTAGATAGGAATTCATACAGTAATAAGTGGCAGACTTTACATTTATTTGGAAAAGATTTCCTTCCACAATTTTTAATTTATTCTTTGTAAATATGTGCATGAATACAATTCATGTAGATCATTTCTTCTCATTGCTCCAATTGTTCCCAGATCCTCCCACACTCCCCTTTGAATTTCATATTCGTTGCTGTTGTTCTTACAAGCCACTGAGTCCAGTTAGTGCTCTTTGTGTTTGTGGATCAGGGATGTGCACACAATCGTGTGTACCTGCGCCGCCTATGTGTGTAGAGGATGTCTAGTGCCCTGCACTATGACTTTCTGCCTCATTCCCTTGAGACTAGCTCTCTCAATGAGTGTGGAACTAGCTTGGCTATCACCAACCCTGTGTCTCTCCTTCCTCTGCATCTCCTTAGCACTGGGAGTCATTTCAAATTTATTCCAGTCATTTCAAAAGTCACTGCTGCCTAGTTTTTTATTTGGTTGATATTCTTATCTATTTATTTTACATCCTGACTGTCACATATATGTAGAGCCCTAGATGGGTCCCATTCTGATGCCTTTAAATGGGTTCTAGACAATTAGAATTTGAAGACCTCATGATTCCCAGCAAGTACTCTCATTTGCTGAGCCATCTCTTACAGCACATAAAGAGACTTCTTCTTTATGGGAATAGAGTGGAAAATGAGGGAAAGAATATTTATTAACTTTGGTTGATAAAAGAATTAAATGAAAATTTTAAGGTAATTATGACAGAATTCTGTATTATAAAGATTAAAAAAAGAAACAGAGAAATAAATTCTGGTGCTTGACACACAAAATGTGATATGGTCAAAGGCTTTTATGTACTGAAAAATTATACAGAATGGTTGCATCAACCTCTGGTATCTGGTCGTTAAGTCAGAGGCCATTTTGAGAGAAAATTTGATATTAGTAACCTTGTAAAATAGAATATAGCAAGTTTTCTAATCATTTCACTGTTGTGATATTGTGTCCCCCAATGTATTGTGCGCCCTAATTAACTTATCTGGGGTCAGAGAACAGAACAGCCACTAGACAGACATAGAGGCCAGAAAATGGTGGCATACACACACCTTTAATCCTAGCATTCTGGAGACAGAGATCCATCCGAGTTCAAAGCCACATTGGAAACAGCCAGGCATGGTGACAAAAGCCTTTAATCCCAGGAAGTGATGGCAGGAAGCAGAAAGGTCTATAAGGCATGAGGACCAGGAACTTAGTCCTGTTAAGCTTTTAGGCTTTTAGTAGCAGTTTAGCTGAGATTCATTCTGAAGACGACTCAGAGGCTTTCAGTCTGAGGAAACAGGACAGGCTGAGAAGTTGGTAAGGTGAGGTTAGCTGTGGCTTATTCTGCTTCTCTGATTTTTCATCATTCACCCCAATACCTGGATCCAGGTTTGTTTTTTTTAATAAGACCTTTTAAGATTCATGTTACATTTCACTTATGAAGATTTAGCAAAAAGAACCAAAATCTAATGCATGTATACTTTTTGCTGATCTACAGGGCTATTATTTGGACCTCCCAAATCTTGTCACTGTGAGAAATAAATTTATCTAATTAAATTTAAATAATTACTCACTTTATTTTGTGTGCATATGTTCATGCCTGAGTGTATTTATGGGCACCATATGTATGTAGCAGCCTTTGAGGACAGAGAAAGCATCAGGTCGACTGAAACTGGAATTACAGATGATTGTGAGTCACCACAAGGATGCTGGAAACTGAACCTGGGTTCTCTGTGAGAAGAACAAGTCTTCATATCAGAAGAACCATCTCTCCAGCCCCATAAATTTCTGTCTCTCAAAAGGTACTCATGCCAGGCGGTGGTGGCATACGCCCTTAATCCCAGCACTCGGGAGGCAGAGGGAAGTGGATCTTTGTGAGTTCGAGGCCAGCCTGGTCTGCAGAGCAAGATTCAGGCAAGGCGCAAAGCTACACAGAGAAACCCTGTCTTGAAACCCCAGCCCCCCCAAAAAAAAGCTACTCATATAAGGTATTATAAAATACCATTTATAAAGAAAAAAATTACCAGAAATATTTCCAATAGATTTTCTACTTTCCTTCTTACTCAATTGCCTTCTTTAAATATGTAAGTACCGTTTTCCCCTCTTCTTTTGTTTCCCTTGAGCTGAAGTTAAATTGCATGGCTCTCAATATCTAGATTTAACTCAACATTTGTGACCTGTATCCTCAGAGCTTTATTTTACCGTGAATCAACTATAGAATGGTTATTTTCTAAGTCACGTGTTCGAAAGAAAGCAATTCTTCATAGATTATGGGAAAAAAATCTTACCCTGGTAATCAGATTGGTGAATACCCTAACTGTCATCACAGAGCCTTCATCATGTAACTGATGGAAGCAGATGCAAAGATCCACAGCCAAGCACCAGGCCAAGCTTTAGGAGTCCCGTTGAAGAGAGGGAAGAAGGACTCTATGAGCAAGGGGCATCATGATCATGATGGGGAAATCTACAGAGACAACTGAATCATACTAGTGGGAACTTATGAACTGTTGACCAATGGCTGTGGAGCCTCCAAGGGACTGGACTAGGCCCTCTGCATAGGCAAGACAGTTGTATAGTTTGATCTGCTTAAGGGGCTTCCTGACAGTGGGATCAGGATCCATCCATATGTCATGAGCAGGCTTTTTGAAGCCCACTGCCTATGGTGGGACACTTTACAAAGCCTTGGTGCAGGGGCAGGGGCTTGGACCTGCTTCAATTGAGTGTATCTGATTCTGCTTACTTCCCATGGGAGGCCTTGCCTTGGAGGAGGTGGGAACAGAGGTTGGGTTGGGAGAGATGGCTAGGGGCTGAGAGGAGGGAGGGGAGGGGGATCTATGGTTTATATGTAAAATGAATGGAAAATGTCTTAATAATTAAAAATAAAAATGTAAAAATAAATCTTACCTTCATTAATTATGCAGCAATTAAACTCATGTCTTTATCATATATAGTATTATACAAAAAGAAAAAAAGATTAAAAAAATCACAAGACTGATGAGATGGAAGAAGAAATCTTTGAATGGTGAGATTGCATGTTCTAAGCTAGTAAAAGTTCTAAAACTATACTGCCAGAGGCCAGCACCAAGAACCGCTTCATTTATTACTTAGTTGACTTTTTAATGGTGTAAGAAATCACCTATCCCAAAGGATAAAAAGCACAATAAAAATGTCTATTTAATCATTAGTATTAAATGCATGTTTATGAATAAGGTGAACAGTAATTTTATATAGCATAGTCATTTTGCATATTGCTTAACACTTTGATGAGTTCTAGTCAGAACCAATGTGTTTGGAAAGGACCCTTCCCCTTAGATGGCACTGTGATTCTAAATGGTTTCTAGATTATCCTAGACCTGAGTAAATGACAGAAAGACTTAGTTTGCTATAATCCAGAATGTAAGTCCAGGTACTATAGATGAATCTTATTAAAAAAAAAAAAAACAAAACACAGAACCAGATATAGGGGTTAAAGCCTGAGAGAGATCAGAGGAATAGGAACAGCCACAAGCTAACCTTACCTCATGGATACCCCAGCTTCCAAAGGCAAGATCCTTCCTGTCTACCCACACCTACATGCATTGCTGTTCTGCCATTTGATTGCTCTCTCTGTCCAGCTACATCACTTCCTCTTCCTGCCCAGCTCTGTCACTTCCTGTCTGATTAACTAGTGTTGGAATATAAAGTGTGTGCCACCACACCTGGCTCTGTTTCCAGTGTGGCCTTGAACTCACAGAGATCCAGACAGATCTCTGCCTACCAAGTAATAGGATTAAAGGTGTGTGCTAACATTGCATGACTTCTGTGTTTACTTAAAATGGCTTACTTTTTCCTCTGACCTCCAGGCAAGCTTTATTTATTAAAGCACAAATAAAATATCATCATAAGGTACAATTTTACTGATAGACTTTTATACTCTCCTGATGTTTAAAATAATCATCCATAACAAGTACAATAATTTCACTGAATAGGAACACAGAGAATATCCTAGGCAGAACTTCAAAGCTCTGATAATATTCACAACCAAAGACCTGCCAGTATTTTAGTTCATTTTAAAAATTAAAAAAAAAATGTATTCATTTGATTTTGTAAATTTGGGTTTGCATTAATTATTGTTTTCCTTTTTTTCTTTTATTTTGGAGATTAGAATATATTCACATCATTTTCCTTTCTCTTTCCTCTCTCAAAATCTCCTATATACCCCTCTTTGTTCACCTTCAAATTCATGTTGTCTTTGTTCATTAATTGTTGTCATAATCATATATTTCTAAATATAACCTGCTCAGTTGGTATAATATTACCCATTGGTATATTTCCAGAGATATTTGATAATTAATTGGTGTGCTTCTACCTGGGCAATAAAGTTTCTCCCACTCTCAGTATTCATTAGTTGCCTGTAGGTTTTTGTGTAGCGCTGAGACCTTGTGGTCTTTTGCCTGTCCACTTTGTCATGACTGTTGTTCTTGATCATCTAAGGTGTAGCAATCATGTTGGTGAGACTTTGTTGACTTAGCTTCTGACATTATTAGGGACACAATCCTTCAGGAAGCTCCGTAATCCTCTGGCTCATACAATATTTCCAACCCCTCTTCATCAAAGTTCCCTGAGCCTTAAGTTTGGGAGTGTCTTGCAGTGGATTCATTGTGACTAGGTTCCATGACTCTGCATTTTGATTGATTGTGGTTTTCTATAGCAGGCTCCATCTGCTACCACATGAAGATTCTTTGACAAGGTTTGAGGACTACAGTTATGTTTTAGCTTGATTCTTCCTTTTTGCTCTAATCCTACTAGAGAACTGGTTTCCTAGATTACTATAAATCAACCAGCAGCAGTAACATTTGACACATGTTTACACATTCTCAGTATTTCCATCAATGCCAGATTCACATCTACTTGATATTTGTTAATCATTAACGTGAATAATTCTGAGTGCATAATACAGAATTGATTTATTAATGTGCCAATGTCACTTGAAAATTCTACTACTTATAAATGGATATAAATTATTATTGTCTATGTCTATTGAACACTAGGATTTCTAAATATGCTTAAACTACTGTTTTCAGATTAGCAGCACTCTATCTTTTCTGTTTCATTTAATATTGAAACATTAGCACACCATTATTTTCTTTAAGCATTGTTCACTTTCATTACCAAATTTGATTTAATTAGCATAAAAATGCATCCAGATTCCATCTATTAAATTTATGGAGTATTATATACTTGACTATTTTTTTCTATGACGCCTTGTTTTTAGTCACATTCACATTACTACTAAATTAAATTTAGTATCATTTTTTGAACATTGATAATGATCACTTTATGCCAGCTTGGAAGAATTATTTTGTTTTACCTCTTAATGTGTTATGACACATGTCTTCGAATATGTTTTTATTAAGACTGTGTTATAATTCATCTTAGCTCTTTCATATGTGAGAGAGTGTATTCTCATAGTCAGTAGATATATTAAATTATAATTATTATTTTGCCTAATCTCTCTATATGCTTCATTCCCCACCCATGTGATTTCTTTGTCAGTTAATCTGAAAATCACCAATGAGTCAGTCATTCAAATAAATTGATACATTTTGTTTAGATGAAGTATCATTCTTTACGTATATTTTCTACATTAATTTCAAAATCACAAAATGATATTTAATGTACCACATATGTCATTTTTATACAAATATACTCTTTCTTAACCTGAATGGACATAACCCTAGAGCCAATTGGTAAGATAAACATGTCCACATATGTCCTTCCTTCAGCAGAATATAAGTGAGTGTGATGTGAGTCAATGAAGAGAGTCATTCATTGTTGTTAAAAAGCTTGATTCAGCCTCGATTTCTCATGTCAAGGTGTGTCTTGAAATGAGAAGACAAAGTAGGGAATTACAAAACCCCTTAGAGGTTGGAGACATTTGATTTAGAAATTCTTTCCAACTTGAGTTTTTCCATTTTCTTTTCTGGATCTCCTGCTGTCATGGATATGCTGAGTGGAGGATGGTAAGAGTGATTGTGGTGTTTCTAGTAAAATGCAGCATGTATTCTCAATACAACCAGTTTCCATTCTCAATCCAATGTTCTTTAGATTTTTTATTGAAAATTCTGAGGCAGAATCTTGGATTTATAAATAACGGAAATGGGGTTATGAAAGGAATGTTTTACTTACTCTTTATTTGAATTCATTACCAATGAACACTGCTTTTATCATTTCTTTTTCTATTGAATACCAGACTTCCTAGCACTTGAAGGAAACTGATCTCTGTCAGCTTTTCCTTCCTAGATTTTCAGTGCTAACTAAATACAATGATATTCAAGTCAAGGTAGCTTATATATTCTTGCATATCTCCAGCAGACATGTCCCACACTATTGAGTTTGCAGCAGGCATTGAGTCACCTGCAATGAATGTACTGAATTAAGCATATTGATTATTTAAACTTATGAGAGAGGTACTGGAAAGTAATTCAAACCATTACATCTTTCTTCTCCAATTAAGTGTACCTTATTACTTGAAAACAACACCCTTACGTGTTTGAAATTTCTGTCATTCTTTAAGGTTACAATTTAAACATTACCTCTTCAAATTATTATTATTTTTTTTTTTGGTTTTTTCGAGACAGGGTTTCTCTGTGTAGCTTTGCGCCTTTCCTAGAGCTCACTTGGTTGGTAGCCCAGGCTGGCCTCGAACTCACAGAGATCCGCCAGGCTCTGTCTCCCGAGTGCTGGGATTAAAGGCCTGTGCCACCAACGCCCGGCCAAATTATTTTCAAAATAATTTTGGAAAAGAGCAAATATAGTAGATGGTTAATAATTCATACTTAACTTGATTTTGTTTACCTATAAAACTTAGGATTTTAAAATTAGAAATTCAATACTTATGACTCCTAGAAATCTATCTAGTTCTACATATTCATCATTAGGACAATATCTTGGAACAGAAAGACACCATGGGAAAAATTCTTTGCCAGTACCTCACTATAAAATATGGTCCAGAGCTGCTGCTCCCTTTGTTCTATATTCTCAGTATTAGATCTTGCTTGCTTGAGCATTTTATATGGAATCAATAAATTCCATATGAACTCATCTTATGTGGAATGAATGAAGTCTTGGTGTGAATGAGGATCTTTTTTGTTTCTTAAATATTTATTTAAGATAGAAATCTGTACCATTTTCCCCATCACAGTAGTTTTATACATCTGGATTTGCCATTTTCAATTTGGGAAATTTGTTGCACAATTAATTATGTTCTCATATTCATTCCTTAGCAGCAAAGGAAAGATGTGCATTGGAATCCTTATACAGGCCTTAATCTTTTTTTTTTTTTTAATTTATTACTGACTTTTTTTTCTTCTACTCATTGGCTCAAATAATTTTGAAGTATACATGTACACTTGGCATTGGGAGTGGTGATGCAGTCCTGCAAACTGCACTGTCCATGATCAAAGCATATTCAATGTATTCTTTATATATTCCTCACACTTTACAGAAGTCCTTGTTCTTGGCCATTTAACCAAAGAAAATATTTTATACCTTAAACATGAGGAAACAATTTTAAATGTTAGTCAGAGAGATACACCAAATACAATATTAAAAGGCTGGATGAATAAGACTTACATAAGATATAAATATTACAATATCCTGTTTTAGAATATTTTCTTCAACAAGGAACAGGGAAAACATTTAAAAAAATTCAGGGATCATACTGGATTAGAGAAAATCAGTGTTGCAGCTTATTAATGGATTTGGTAAATTGCACTTTGAGGGAAAGTAGAACAGGTAAGACTGGAGGAATTAATGTTTCTTTATGACATGTTTCACTAAACCTCCTAAGCTTGGAATGTTTTCCATTTACTTCAATAATTTCTCAGAGTTTACATTGTAATTTAGAACTGCAGTATATCATAACTTAATATGTGTAAGAAGTGTTTTACAATTAGCAACAAGTCAGTATATCATCAATCTCTTTTAATTGATTTTAGAAAAAAAGGTATGAACAATTCACCACAAGAATGGGTGTGATATGAAAAACTGGTTGTCTCTACCAACACAACTTAGATACTATTTACTAAATATTTCCCATCATATGGGATAATACTAGAAAAAAAGTTGTCTGCCTGTTTATTCAGTATTAGCCAATCAGTAACCTCAAAATGAAAATAATGTGATCCATGGGTTATTTTGGCTTTCAAATACTTATAGTCATATAAATAGTATGGACAATTTTTGGTTTTGTTTTAATACACTTTTGTAAATGTATATGCATTCTGGTTATTCCCTCCCCACACTCTCTCTTATCTCGTTTCCACTTCTATTAAGCACTGATCCCCATCCTCCCATCAAAGCCCTGTTCAGATTGATGAGTTTTGGATTGCTTTAAAAATTCATTAAGTTTAATTAGGGCCATTTATGTTGACACTGGATTGGAACCACACATTGGAGTCAGGTGGACTCAACAATGGGTGTGTAGATAACTGAAGGCAATGACTCTCTCTCTCTCTCTCTCTCTCTCTCTCTCTCTCTCTCTCATCAAGGGGTCAATAGATCAGGGGTGAGGGATGGGACCTCTGGAGAACCTCCCTCTTTTGTGTCCATTTTATGCAGAACCAATACAGGCATCTGTAATCACTGTGATGCCATGATTGCAATGGCTGTGTCTTACTGAGGAGGTGGCATTTCACAGTCCTTCTACCTAACCTTCTGCTTTTACATTATTCCTGCTCATTCTTCCATTATGTTCCCTGTGCTTTAGAATGGATGGTAAATGTATGACATGAATAATACGTTTGGAGATCAGAATCTGTCTGTCACTAGTTTTAGCCCCTTGTGTAGCCATTAGTCTCTGCATTTATTGCAGTTGACTTACTATCTGTGAGAACAACATGTGTCTATGAGTATGAACATAAATATTTAGAGGGCACCTTGATACTATGTCAGTTTAGCTAAACCAAAGCATTTATTGGCCCTCTTGGGCCTATGTTTATAAGACAGTCTGGTTAATTATCACAAGTATACTGTAAATACCTAGTGCTCAGTAAAATGATATTCTTTTATTTATTTAACATTAATTTTTGAGAATTTCATGCATGAATACTTTATTAAATTATTTCTATCTCCCTTCCTCCTCAAAATCCTGCCTTGTTTCTCCCAATTCCTATCTAATTCATAACCTCCTCCTCTATAACTGTAATTGTTATATACATAGAGATACCCATGTGTATATATAAATACAACCTCTGAGACTGTTTAGTGTTGCTCATATGGATATATGTTTAGGGCTCACCACTTGGGATTGGAAACACTGTCAGGGGACTTGTCCCTGGTGAATGCTAACTCTTCCTCTTTTGCAGCATATAATTACCTATAGTTATTCATCTGGGTTAGGGCCTTGTGAAATTTTCTCATTCACATTAGCATACCAACTTCTGTCGTCACTGCAGGTGTTAGTTTGGAAGCCATATTGTTATACCTGGGTGCAACTACCTTTCATGTACAAAAAACATTGTCTCACAATAGATGTTTCAGTCCTGTGGCAATTACAATCATTCTTTCCCCTCTTCTGTGATGTTCCTGAGTCTTAGGTTTAGGGATTGTGTTGTAGATGTATCAATTGTAGATGGGGATTGTGTTGTAGATGTATCAACATGGTCATTTGTTCTCGTCATTTTGACCAGTTGTAGCTTTCTGCAATGGTCTCCATTTTCTGCGTAAAGAAATTTCTTGGATGAGGAGTTAGAGTTAAACTATCTGAGGATATAAGGAAAGGTATTTACAATGCTGTTTGGAATTAAGCTAGATTAAGAATTATTTTCCAAAAAAGTTATTGATCACCATTAATGTGATGGACTATATAAGAGTTCTGATAAAGGTGTTCCCTGAGATTTGTGTTGTTTTCATGCTGGATAATACAGTCCATGGGTCACAGAGTTGTATTTACTTTTACATCTTATTATTTAAGAAACACATTTTTGAAAGATATAGCAGACAATGCTATTGATTCAGAAGATAGTTCTGGGAAAGGACATTGAAAAACTCTTGGGATGATTTGCTGTTCTATACTCCATTGTGAACACACATAATCATTGGAGATTTCAACATATCAGTATCAGCCATGGCTTGTAGAATTTAAGCCAATTCTACAAATGACTCCTAGAGTTTAACGACTACAGTGGCATAGATGATACACATAGTGGGAATAGCAACAGAACTTAAAGTAGAATTGTTGTCTAGATGTGATACAATATCACCATTGAACTTTTATTAAATAAGATCTACTTCTCATAGATAACCCAAAAAATGAATAAAATGATACTAAATATCAACACATATTTAAGAAAAAAGAGAATTTCCATGAAAAGAAGAGTTATCATGCATCGGGATTTGTTACTGCCATTTAAATTCTCCCGCTCTGGCTACTTCAAATTTCAGCATCCACAACCCTGCTCAACTGACGTCAACATTGGGCTAGATAATCTATGAGCAAAAATTATTTTCCGGAGGGTCATAGGATAGCTAACATTTTTTAACAATGAAATATTTTTCTTTAAGAAATATGTCTTTCTAGATATAGTGATATTATACAGTATCACATAAAAGCTACTTTTATATGTACCAGGAAACTGGAAAATTCATGTAACTTATTTACTATGATAACCTATAATATCTATAATAATCTATAATTATTGTGGTAGCTAGAAATAAAACTACAATTTTGCCAACATAAGTCAAGAATTACAATGAAGCCATTTTATATAATCATTGACTAATATTTAACTATAGTGGCTTTACTAGTATGTTGACTTTATACATGTAAGAGCTAAAACTTAGAGTTAACTATATAACCTCTGCAAGGATGCATTGCTTATCAAGGTATTAAATTATATACTGTCATTTGGGCTGGTATGAAATTGACTTCTGACATCTTAATGTATATGACCAATGGCTTTGATTGAGGCATTTTATTTTATTAACTTATTGACATATTCTTGAACCAATTTATAAGTTGAATATTATATGATAACTATGTTGATGTGTTCTTTTAATTTTTCGTGAAATTTGGAACACTAATAGATGTTAAACCTGATAAAATTTATACAGAGCTGTTGCAAAATATCTACTGATAGAAGAAAATGTTCACATCTATCCATAGTCCCTTCTTCAATTTCTCCTCATATCCTTGCATCATGCCCATCCCCCCAAAACAAGTTATTAATTAATCAATCAACCAATTAATCAATTAGTCAATTAATCTCTTTTACCTATTTATTTATTTATTCTAGATAACTCACTATGTCCAGTTAGTGTTTCCCATGTATACATGGAGGTGGAGCCATCTACAGAACATGGGAAACCTACCAGTTGTTCTAACCTAACAATGACTCTCCCTCCTCTAACAACTATCCATAGAGAGTAAAACCTCAGTATGTGGTGGGAGCCAAAGATAATCTACCCCATCTATGTAAAATTTTGGCTAGCCTTATCTTATATAGGTTTTGTGCAGGTAACCACAGGTGCTTGTTCAGTCTATCATGATTGTGATAGACTGAATTTCACAGTACTTCTCCCCAACTTGTGGCTCTTACAGTCATTCTCCCTTCTCTTCTATGATGTTCTCTGAGACTTGGTTGTGGGACCTTAATGTAGATATCCTGAATTACTCTCAGCTTTTTGATCAGTCATGCATTTCTCTATTAATTTCTTTTGACTGCACAATGTAGTTCTCTGACTATTGTTTAGAGCACCACATACCAGATACTTCTAAATCATTTATAAATAATATAAAATAGTCGTTCTAATATGTGATGAAAATTGACTTTACTTTTCACTTGATTTGATTGAGGACTACCTAAACTATTAGTAAATGAATCACCACTTCCTCTTTGTATGGGTGAGAATATTTCCAGAGATAATTAACTAAACAGACACAAGCCTTAAATGAGGCTCACACCTTCCCATTGACTGCTCACTTAGATGAGATAAAAGCAGATAATTTGGTAGAACAAGCATTTTCTCTATGTAAAATTTTTGCCTGGCACTTATTTTTTGCCCTCTCATGGTGTTCTTCCCATATCTTATTATTATTATTATTCCTCCGTCCTCCTCCTCCTCCTCTTTGTTCTTCTCTTCTTCCTCTTTCTCCTCTTTTTCTTCTTCCCCTTCCCCTTCCTCCTTCCCCTCCTCCTTCCCCTCCCCCTTTCCTCCTCCTCCTCCTCTTCCTCCTCCTTCTTTGTTTTCTTCATCTTCTTTTTCCCTAGTTATGGTGTTCTTAACATTTGCCCAGGAGAAACAGCCAAGGATTCATGGATGAAAAGTTTTAAACCATGAGCCAAAATGAATCATTCTTTTGTTAATTACCCTGTTAAAGATTTGACACAACAATAACTTTAAATAACTCATCTGACAAATGTTTTAAAGAATACTAACACTTTAACCACTGTGCTAAGTTTTATAGAAATAACTTTGCGTGGAAAAAAAATCCTATAAAGTAAAATATGCTTCATTCTGTGGAAAAGTACAAAAGAAAAGAATAAAAGCCATGGAAGTTGCCAAGCTCTTCTGGAACAATTTTTCTTAGAAAGATGTGATGAATTACTTAAATATATACAGTATTCACTACAGAGCACACAATAAATTTAGTTTGAGATAAAGTCTGAAATTGTGATTTAATGCTTTTTTTTTTTCATTTCTCAGAGCAATAAAAATTATGACATCCGATGTCATAGATTTATCTACTAAAAAGGTACCATGCCTCAAAGACTTTGGAAATAACTTAATTCACACTGACATCAAGAATCAGAGGCAGTAGCCACAAATTAGACTTGCCCACACGACTACTTGGGAATAAATTCTCTACAACATATGGGATGAAATCATTTTCTGAAAACATAATAAACTTTTTATAGAAGCAACATAGCAATTAAAATGTTTTTCTCACAAAGAGAATATTTTAAAGTTCAGAAGTACAGATATTTTTTTCTGTTTTAGTTACTTATATTGAAGGTCGTTTATGTGATTTTGTACATATCTTTAACGTGTTTAATCACCCTGATTATAACCCAAGGGTGTATCTACATAAACATACATACATACACATACACACACATTTATAAAACACTAGTCAGTCTTTCCTACATAATTGTTTTGCTTACTTTTATTTCTATTTCTTTAACATACAGATTAGTAATTATACTTGTTGGTTATTTTAGAATTTATACATATATACATTATATTTTCATTAAACTTACTCCCACTCCTAACCCTATTCAAGTAAACTCCAACATCTAATCCGCCACAAATTGATGTCTTCTTTTATAGTTTCTTTTATCATTACTGCTATTATTAATATCTCACTCATTCCAATTTGGGGTGCCCATTCACTCATGAGTGTAGGGCCACCCCCTGGATCATGGCGTACTTACTATTGGCCACAATCTTAAAGAAAATTGACTCTCCTCAGGAAGTCATCAACCACAAATAGCTCCTTAACTAGAGGTGGGAGCCCCTGAGTCTGCCTTCCCTGCATAACTGAATATTGGCTGTGCTAGTCTTAAGCAAGAAGCTGAAGTTGCTATGAGCATAGTAGCTCTGGCATGTCCATAGACAATGTTTCAATCTTATCCACCCTGACCTCTGGCTGTTACCAATTTTCTGTTCCATTTCCTATAATGAGAATTTGGTGGCAGAATTAGGTTATAAATGAATGTCTACAACAACTATAGGATGTGCATGTCCTAGCAAACAATTTCTTGTCCCTATTGATGAAGCAAAGGAAGTGGGAGGGTTGTAATCACATTGACTGCCAATGTCCTGAGTGCAGCAATGCCTTCTTGTGCTGACTCACTTCTTCCTGAAATGTGGGGCACTACAGAATGTGGAGTACTTGGACTACATTTGTGTTGTGAGATTCCATTTTTTCCCATTATGTTAGAATGTCGCTGTGGTCTCAGGGATTGTGCTATGGCTTATGGGGCTTTTATTATCAACATAATATTTTTATTGATTAATTGGTAATTTCATATAATGCACCTGATCACACTCACCTCCACTCTTCCCAGATCTGCCCCTCACCCCTGTGTCCTCCACCCCACAATAAAAGAAAAGGAAGAAAAAAACCCAAAATTCCAATTTGTGTTGCCCATATACTCACTGGAGCATGGCCAAACTCCCAGTAGCCAGACCCTTAAAGAAAAGTGAGTCCTTTCCCCCTGGCACCCCCACCAGAATCTCTCAATTGTGGAGAGCTCAACTTCAGCATCCTCATCATAATCCCAGCACACAGGAGGCAAAAGCAGGTGGATCTCTTCTCTGTGAGTTCTTGGACATCCTATTCTACAGAGAGAGTTCAAGAACACAGAGAAATCCTGTCTCAGAAATTAACAACAAACAACAACAAAACCCCCAGCATATCAGGCTTTTGTCTGCTATGCAAGTAGCTGTCAGTTCTAATTATGGTTGTTTCCATATAGCCAGAGGGCAGTGGTTTCAACCAGAGAGTTGAACAACCTTTTTACAAGGGTGGCCTAAGACCATCTGCCTATCAAATATTTATATTATGATTCATAACAGTAGCAAAATTACAGTTATGAAGAAGCAATGAAAATAATTTTGTATCTGTAGCTCACAACAACATGAGTAACTGTATTAAGGTGTCACAGCATCAGTAACGTTGAGATCCATTGCCATAGGACATGCCACGGTGATTTTAGGGGAGACAATATAAGGGAGTTTACTTTCTGAAATACAGTGATGGTGTATAATCTAACTCCAATACTGTGTTCCAGACATGTGAAAACTATGGATCTCTGTTCTATGGAAAAATGCCGTTATTCCATGCCCATGGCACTGGGGAATTCTGTGGGCCTTCCTACCTACCTATTTTCTTGCCCTAGTGAATTTACCCACAACCACAGATCATGGTTTGCCTTACCAACTCACTTTGATATTCTCTCTATGCTCTCATCCCAGGTCTTCATGTCCTACAGGGATCACATATCTTCCCTCACACCTGATTTCTACGGTTTGGTCACAATCATCCAAATTCTAATGACTTCTTTGTTTTGTTTCTCTTCTAGGGAAGTGGAGGTGTTTGTTAGCTACTTCTTGCCATTCACTTGATCTCCTTTGAAGTCCCTTCTAATAGTGAGTTCTATTGTATCTTACCCTTATCGCAGATTTTGGCACAAGTAATATTCAATGATCTGAAAATGTGGCAGAAGTTTAAAAAATCAAAGAACACTGATACATTTATTATTGTGACACACAGTTACCATTTTACAGGTGAGAAAACAAAGGCAGAGAGGCAAAGCATTTGCTCAAAACCTCATAGCTAGCATCCAAGATGATTGCATTTAAAATAAAAACTCCCTGGGTAAAATCTATAATCAGAACTGCTACACTATACTGGCTGGAAATGTTGTAAATCTTCTTGAAGAATCAATTTTGTTTGAAGATTTGAGGGAAACATTACTTTTATATTAAAATAAGCAAAAATATATTATGGAGCAGAATGTAGAAAGTATGTGAATTTTTAATATGAGAAAGGAGACTTCAAAGAATGTTTGTTCTTATATCTGGCTTGCTGTAGGCTAAGGCACTTGATCTCAGGGGGGTATGCATTCTCTGTCCTGTGCTGATTGGACATTTCAGGGAAAAACATGAAATTACTACATTGCACAAGGTTTTCCCTTGCTTTTTGTTGAGCTTATTAATATTTATAACTTTCTCTTAGGCATGAGTTTAGACCAAAGTCTTCAAAATTTATAGAAAAATGAATATATATTGAATAGATATAAAACTATGCAAGGGGGTTATACTGGAAGACTTTGAATTATCTGTTTTGTTGTGGCTTTACTTTCTCAGAATCTCAGGAATTCCAAATGCTTTGCTAGATTTAAAAGGAAGTCCCAACTATGAAGGCAACATTATTTCTGGGGTAACATGAACACAAACATCCAGGCATCCCAAACAAACACATGGCAGACCACAGTAAGAATACCACCAAATTCCAATTTTGTATATCAGTGAGCAATTAATCCATTAAGGGATTTCACAAGTAATATGAGTGAGGAGTTCATTGCAGAAAAAGAAATAATTTAATAGCATTTGCATCACCAAAATCAACACTTACAAATGAAGGGATAGGTAGGTCTCAGGGAAGGTGTATCGCATTCCAGCGGTGTTCTCTGGAGCTCTGCTCGGTCAACCTCCACTGTCCAGGGTCCAGGAACAGAGAGAGGTGGCCCATCCAGATCTCGGGTCTTCAGGGTCCTCTCTTGGCCCCACCTTGTAGGAGTGACAGTTACTGAAGCCTCAATGGGGGTTGGAACTTCCAGATCAAAGCTGGAATGGCTACCCACTACAAATAATGAAAAGAAAAGTAAATTATATGGCCTATACATCCCACATTCAAGTAGATCTAACATAGTATTGGATGCTCAGCTGCCAGGAGCTATCCCTAGAGTTGGACAGGTCCCAGCAGAGGATATAAGGAGTTGGCGGGGGTGGGGGGGAGCGAGGAGCGAGCCAGACTATGGTCGTGATGAGAATCTTGCATCTTGACTGACTAGCAGCCAGAGTGCTTCTTTATTTATAAGAATTTAGTAAGCAGGGACAGATTCATGTTCCAAAACATAGATCATGTCATTTTATTTTGAAACATGTGTTTCACTTCCTCTTGCTCATCTTTTAGTCATCATTAAATAACTATGACAGAACAGAGTTATCATTTCCAAATATTTTCCCTAAAGTTTTGACATCAATAATCAGAGTTATCATTTTTTTTTTTTTTTTTTTTTATAGACAGAGTTTCTCTGTGTAGTTTTTGGTTCCTGTCTTGGATCTCTCTCTGTAGACCAGGCTGGCCTCAAACTCATAGAGATCCACCTGATTCTGCCTCCTGAGTGCTAGGATTAAAGGTGTGTGCCACCACCGCCTGGCCCAGAGTTATCGTTCTTACTCATTAACCCCATAACACAGTTTTTAAGGATCTAGAGGCATATTACAGCCTGTTCTCAGGCTAGTAGCTTTTGTGGCTACAAGAAAAGTAGATCAAAACAAAATCTTCAAGGCAGCACATTGCCATGTCCCTAGCAGTGTATTATTAACTCTCAATGGCCAGAGTGCCCAAGAAAAATCCTCAGGCCAAAGTTGCTGCAGTTATTATTCAAATTTTGTCATAATACAATGTTTATATTTTATATATTTATAGAATTTGTCTCTATGTCTAATTCTGGCAATCTGTTGTTCCTTGGTCATATGACACCACAGTGGCTCTGCATGAGCTAACTTTTCTAAGAAAAGGAGGCCCTGACATCTCATTGTTTTATATCTTTCCACTCCATTCTTCGGCCATCAGTATAAGTCCCTGTGTAGGGCAGAGGTAACTTCAGCTAATCTAACCTTGTTGCCATACAGGTCACATAATTGCCTGAGTGAATAGTGAGAAGAGGCCTGCAATCTGATCTGTGGACATCTCCTCTAGCCCATCGAATTTGTTGACCTTTTAAAGTTTACTTTGTTTTGAGTATCTTGTTCCTGAGTGAGAACAGGGACAGATGTTTCAAAATGTCTCATAGCCTCATAAAGAGACCTCTGGCTCCTTTATGTATGTCACAACCTCCAAGGCATGAGGAAGGACTTCAAGCAGATAAAGGTATCTCCCTAAAGGACCCTAAAAGGGACTAATGGGAAGGGGAAATGCGTGTGATCTCTTGGTAAGGGGATGGGGAATGGGAACACGAGTGAAGGAATGGTGGAGCTGGGGAGAGACAGAGGGAGAGCAGTGAAAGAGGTATCTTGATAGAGGGAGCCATTATGGGGTTATGGGGAAACCTGACGCTAGGAAAATTCTCAGGAATCCACAAGAAAAGAAACAAAACCAAAACTAAACAAACAAACAACAAGGTATCTCCCTAAAAGCAGGAGGGGTAGTAATATATTCAGGACTTTCCTGGGGAAGCTTAGAAGCAATACTCCTGGGAGAAGGCATAAATGATTCGTAAGAAAATTTCCATCAATCCAATATCCCTAAATTGTACACATATTAAAAGTCCCCCAAGTATGCAACAGGTGGAGATGAAAACCAAAGGTGGCACGGCGACCATCAAGCAGCTCAGCTTTCCTGGATCTTTGTCAAGCAGCTCTTCTGACTTTAGGAGCTTTGCCATTCCTATCAGATAGGGCTGTTCCACTCAGCTAATGCAAGTATTGATTTTTTTAGATCTCTCTGAAAATATTTAATATATACATATGTGTATACATGTACATGTATATGTAACTTAGTCACTAATATTTTTTTTTTCTTTTTTTTTTTGGTTTTTCGAGACAAGGTTTCTTTGTGTTGCTTTGTGCCTTTCCTGGAACTCACTCTTTAGCCCAGGCTGGCCTCAAATTCACAGAGATCCGCCTGCCTCTGCCTCCCAAGTGCTAGGATTAAAGGTGTGCGCCACCACCACCTGGCCCACTTATATGTTTGTATATGTGTACATAAATATCTATTACATATAGATGGGAGATAAATATATTTGTATTTCCAGATCGTCCCGGAATGGACACTAGATCGGTATTTTAAATTCTGACTGTTAATTTTTGAATATATAATAATAGCTGTGATAAAACAATCTGTCCAGAAACAACTTGGGGGTGGGGCAAAGGCCTCAGTTGGCCTATGCTTCCACATCATAGCCAGTCATTGAATATAGTCAGGGCAGAAATTCAAGGCAGGAACCTGACAGCAGGAACTGAAAAGAGCCTTTGGAAGAACACTATTCACTTGCTTGTTCAGCCTGCCTTCCTAAATAAGCAAGTGACCTACCCAGGGGTGTCACTGTCCACAGTGGGCTGGACCCTCTTCCATCTGTTAAAAATCAAGGCAATGACCCCCAGGCATGCCCATAGGCCAGTCTGTTGGAGGTGATCCCTGAGTAGGGATCCTCCCTTCACAAATTTGTCTAGGTTTGTGTAAAGTTGACAAAACCTAAGAAAGACAAGGACTGACTTTTGATATAACTAATATCAAATTTAAAATGTGGCAGTATTAAATATTTTGAAATCATTTTAATGATTGATTGTCTAAAAATATTCCTTATTTTAAAGGAAACATACACTAAAACACTGTAATCCACACAGGGGTAATCTAAATTGCCCAAATCAGAGCTGGCTTGAAATATTTAGAATTCTTCAAAATGACATTTATGTCATATGAATGCTTTGAAAGAGAAATAACTGATTATAATGGAATATTATTCTTTAAACCTGCTTTCCCATTTCAGCTTGCTAGATATCTGTCAGCTACCTCAAAGGATGAAGAAATGAATCAGATAAATAAATATTTGCATTTAAAAATGTTCATATTTGACATTATGCAGAGAAAGAAAAAGAAAGTTCTGGTATATAATATCACAAACAACGCATTTGCAGGCTGAATTTTATTAGCATTGGAAAAATTTTATATATCTGACAAATTTTAAAATCTGAAGTGAAACTAGCAGAAAAGAAGTTGTTCTTGAGATCCTTTCCCTGATTGGGTTACCTTGTCCGGCCTCCATAAAAGGACTTTCACGGTGTCTTGTATCTTGTTTTGTCCTGTCTTAGACACCTCAACTTTTCGGAAGAGGAAAAGAGTAGGAGGGGTCTAGGGAAGAAGGGAGATGAGTGGAAGTGAGGAGGAGTGAAGAGATGGGAAACTCTGGTAGGGATGTATTGTATGAGAGAAGAAACTACTCTCAATATTAAAAAAAAAAAAAAACTAATTAGGCTATTTGTCAATGCTCAGTAAATGAGAGGCCTTTCTTTTGTAAGGAAATATGAATTATAGATTATACCAGAAAGTTTACTAGAGAATTTAAGTTATATTTTGAAAGAGGTCTATAGGTTAGTGAGTGAATTTGGTGCTTTTAGCTAAAATTGATCAGTTCTGTTAAGATAATGACTGAATGAAGAATCAGATTGAACATCCTTTGGTATTGATTATATTCTTCATAATTCCCACCAAAAGTGATGCATGAAACACAACTTTTATGCTGTTTTAGTAAAAATCAGTGACAATTGTTTTCAAATTGTTTTCAAAATTATTAACCTCACTTGAACAGCATAAAAATAGTTATATGTTTCCACGAGAACTTTAAAGAACAAAATCGAATAAAGCAAATAAGTTTTCTTCTAGAGTTGTTGTAAAAGACAACATCTTTGGCAAACAATATGTAAATAATGTGGTTGGATGTAGGGTACTTTGTGGAAATAGACTGCCAAAGGTCTTCAGCTAGTAATCTGAATTCCAATGAGTAAAATGAAATGTACATGCAATTTTTAGGAGGATAATGAATTTTTGCTTCCTTTGTAAAATCCTCAGCTGCATAATTATTTCCTCGAATAAATATTTAGTGCACTGCTAAAAAATAAAGAAAGAAATTTCTAACACAATCCTCACTGTAAAGAAGATAAAATGATCCTGTCCATTACTGCATTGTGTTTTCCCTTTCTTTATATCTTCACAGCTACTGAAAATTTCAGTATGAATATTCACTTGTTTTAAGTCTCTTAGCTGAAATGAATATTCAACACCTCCCTGGTTACTCTTTCTCTTTCTTCCCTCTTTATTCTCTTCTGATCACTCTCCTCTTTTCTGTTATTTTACCCCCTTTCACACTCTGTTTAATCAGTTAACCCTTTCATCTCTGAAAACTTGTATTCAAAATTTCACTATGAGTAATAGTTTTATTGAGGTCCAAATGGTATGTGAGGAAATGAGCCTACCCATCATATAAAATCTGCTGAGTCTAAACATGTGCAACCAACCATGGTTTCACGACACAGTAAAGATATAGACATTGCTGGGAGCAGGCCTTGTTGGCTGGTCAGATGTAGCAGTCGATCGTGGCCTGGAAGTTTTTTTCTAAAGCTTGATGTCATGGGGGAACCCCCCAACAGGGAGATTTCCTGCTCTCTACCTGCCCTTATCTGGAGAAGTCCCTGGGTCCAGAGGACTTACTTTATCTGAATGTTGTCTCTAAGCCTGGATACCTGATTTTTCTAGGGTGACCCTTGGTCATTTCCTGCTAGAAGCCTCCCGTACTTGCACATGTTGCGACCAAGATTTTTGCTAGGAGTTTTGCTATAGGACCCTGCTGCCACATATGAAGCCTTATGATAGGAGCGTGCCACTCAATGCAAATTAGGGTTTGTCCCTAGGCTTCCTAATTCTACATGCTCCTTATACTCTGGAATAAAGTTGAGCTGATTCACCGAAATCATCTCCTGGAGGGCTGTCTCTGTCATACTCACAGCCATCTGAACCCTGTTCCCCGCTTCTTTTCCCTCCACCCTTGTGGACCAGTGCACCAGCGATCCCAAGGATGAAACAGAGCAACAGAAATAACCTAGCTGAAAACTTTTCCTCCTGTTGTTCTTGTTTGTTTGTTTCATTTTCTATTTTTCCCTTTTGTGGTACATAATATCTACTCTGTTAACGACAATTGTGCAAATAATACCATGTTGTTAAATATGGATACAATGCTTTATAATTGGACTGTAAAATGTATTCCTCTTGCATTGCTTTTGCTACAATTTTGTAAGGATTGGGAAGAACACCGTTTCTCCAAAAAACCCGGTCTGACGACCAGTAAGTACTCACTTTCCGGGAGTCTGACAATGATAGCTGTTTTACTTGCATTGCTACTTTAACCTTGCCTGACTAGAACTGTTTATCTAACTGTTTCTGGGGATAGGACAATGATAGACAGAAAAAAAAAATCCTGTACAAATTCAGATTAGTGAATCAACAAGTTCGTTGAGGTTGCTTACAGGAGTGCTGCATGACCATCAGTTACAGGAGAATGGATGATTCTCAGGAAGCTAAATCACTGAAATCCTAAAGCTAGTATGGGTGTCAACTCAACAAAGCTATATGGAGGTCAATTCCCACATCACTTGCAGTCATGGACAACTTTGATCAGTCTCGTTTACTACTGGAATTGTTTTCTTCTTGTGTAACATAAGGAAGGGGCTTAATGAGTCTAGTAACATTTCTGAGCTTACTTTTTTGAACCTCAGAAACTTCATTGCACCTCTTGCCTCTGAAGAGAATGCTTTCATGAATACCAAGCAGCTACACAAATATAATGTCCTTCAGAGTCATCCATATTTTTGTAAGCCACATCTTGCATTTTTTAGGGGTGTGTGTATGTGTGTGTGTGTGTGTGTGTGTGTGTGTGTGTGTGTGTGTGCATGTCTGCATGCCACTTTTGTTATCTACATACCTGCTGATGGATATTTGGTTAAAGTCATATCTTTACTTTTGTAAATAATACAAAAATAATATGAGATTAAAGATATCTATATCTATATCTATATCTATATATCTATCTATATATATATATATATATATATATATATATTTGAGGTTCATTCAATTATTTAGCTATGAAGCACAACTATTATGGATGAAAAATATACAGATGTTCCCATTCAGCAATCCTTCAAAGTGCATTTCAGAATGCAGTATAATTTTAAATCCCAGTAACACTGTCCAATTACTCCAACTTCTTCATAGCCTTTCTACAACTGTTAAACTTCCTTTCCTGACAAGAGCTATGCGAACTGATGTGAAACAATACTTCATTAAAGCTTGAGTGTGAATTTGAAAGATGACTAAAATGATGAATGCCTTTCTCATTTTCTCTTATGTCCATTTGAGGGTCTGTTTTAGAGGACTGTCTACTCACCTCCATTTTATTTATTATTTTTAGTTATGAAAGCTCTTTCCATTTTGAGTGGTAAATCGTTGTCATATATATGGCTTGCAAATACATTGCCTCCTTCATATGTTTCTCTTGTCATTCTGTTCAGTAATTCCCTTGCTATAAAGATATTTTACATGTTTGTATATTCTTACTTGTCTATTTTTGCTTTCAATGCCTGTGCTTTTGGAATTTTATCCAATAAAAGTTTTGTACAATCAATGCCAAGATTTCTTTTACATTTTCTCTTAGAAGCTTCAGACTGTAAGGTCCTATATTTAGAAATAAATCCTAATTACTCTGCTAGGATTTACATCGCTATAGGGCAGGGCCATGCTGTAAATGATTGTTCTGATATGAGAAAGAAAGCTTTCAATTTTTCTGTTGAATGTGGTGATTGGTACAAGTTTATATAAGGTTGAGGTCCTTCTTTTTTTTCTATTTTTTTTTAATTAAGAGAAGTTTTTCTTTCATTTTACACATCAATCAAAGATCCCACTCTTCCCTCCTCCCGCCCCATCCCCATTCTCCCCTCCCAACCCATCTCCCACTCCCTCCACAAGAAGGCAAGGCCTTCCATGTGGAGGCACATTCAGTAGAGGCAAGTCCAAGTCCTTCCCCCTGTCTCAAGACTGCACAAGATGTCCCATTATAGGTGGTGGGCTCCACAAAGCCTGCTCATGCACCAGAGATGAATTCTGATCCTACCACCAGGGGGCCTCCCAAGCAGCTCAAGCTACACAATGGTCTCACCATGCAAAGGGGCTAGTCCAGTCCCATGTAGGCTACACAGCCATTGATCCAACATTCATGAGTTCCCTCTAGTTTGGTTTGGTCACCCCTGCATGTGTCCTCATCATGATCCTGATGCACTTGCTCATAGAATCCCTCTTCTCTTTGACTAGACTCCTGGAGCTCTGTCTAGTGATTGGCTGCAGATCTCTACATCTGCTTCCATCTGCTATCATTGGAGAAAAGTTCTGTGATGATAGTTAGGGTGTTCACCGGTCTGATCTTTGGGGCAAACTAGTTCAGTTCAGGCACCCTCTCCACTATTACCAGTAGCTCAGGCTGGGGTCATCCTTGGGGATTCCTGGCAACTTCCCTAGTACCGGGTTTTTCTCTATCCCCATGATGTCTCTCTCTATCATGGTATCTCTTTCATTGTATTCCCCCTCCCTCCCTGTTCCAGTTCAACCATCCCATTCCCTTATGCTCTCATCCCCTGTTCCCTACCCTCCATTGCCCTCTCCTCACCCCCAGTTTACTCATGGAGATCTCATCTATTTCCCCTTCCCAGAGTGGTCCATGCATCCCTCTTTGGGTCTTCCCTGTTAGTTAGCTTCTCTGGAGTTGTGGATTGTTACCTGATTACCCTTTGCTTTATATCTAGTATCCACTTATGCGTGGGTAGATACCATGTTTGTCCTTCTGAGTCCTTCTTTAGTCTGCTTAATGGTTTTCCATTAAGAAGTGGTGACCTTAATGCTAGAGAGTTAAGTCAGCACATAGACGCTCTGTCTGCTCTTCCATAGGACAAGTGCTAGATACCCAGCACCCACATGCCAGCACGCAACCATCTGTAATTCCAGTAACAGGGTATCAAGCACTCTGTTCTGGCCCCATGGGCACCAGACACACATATGGTGCACAGAATTACATGTAGGAAAGAAACTCATGACATAAAATAAAAATAAATCTAATTTTTAAAGTAGTGTATTTTTGGCTGGGTAGAAGTCTCAATGGACAAAGGACTCACTGATTTATCCTGAGTTCTGATCCAAACACCCTTTCTAAGGATGGAAAGCTGTTGTGTCCTAATGTTATTCTAGTACTTGGAAGCCAGGACAGGAACCTGAAAAGCAAGATTCCTCCACTAGATGAATCATCATTTTGATTAGTTCTGGGTTCAACTGAATGTGTCTGCATTATCGAATAACATAGTGATCAATCAAGTGAGACTCATGATATCAGTGACAGACATCCACCTTCTCACACAAACTCATGCATACCTGCCTTCAATACATACACATTCACACACACACACATATGAAAAGACATACACACTACACACATACACATGCAAAACAAGGGGTTGAATTTCACCTAAAGTATGATTTCCTTGTCTGTTGAGATGATATAAATTATATTATTTTAAATGCTCCCATACCAAATCTTTCAATCTTATCCTGCTATCACAATATTAAAGGGAAATTCTCCTATGTAATTTGCCCCATCTATGTCATTGGAGTTTCTCAGTGTGACTCCTTTAATACTAGTGAATGTAGATATGGATATATTCCTAGATTCTCCAAGAAGAATATTATACCATAGAACATGAGCATAAATAAATTATTTGTGTGTTTACTTATAATATTCACAGATGAATGAGTGTTCCATTTCAGAGAAGGCTTCTAGCAAGTAATGCACTTTAAGAGTGGTTACCTTTGTAGGGCACAGGGGTACATTGCCTATGAAAATATCCCTTGTGGACCATTGGGGATGGCATGGAGATTTTCATCAGAATGATTACATCTGCATGGAGGCTCTCAAAGAATGAAAACCAGAACTACCATGTGCTTCAGTTATATTACTTCTAGGAGAATTCTTCAGGAAGGTTAGCATACAATAGACACACACGAGCAAACACTTTTCACAATATTCACCACAGTACCCTAGTTATTCAATCAGTATTGGTACCAATCAGTGGATGTGTCTAAGATCCCACATACCTACAAATGGGATGGTCTTTAGACTCTAATGAGAATGAAATTTTCTTTACAAGAAAATTGATGGAACTGGGAGCCACAATCATATTAGGCAAAATAAGTTAAATACAGAAAGATAAATATCACTTTTTCCCATATAATTGGAATCAAAATCTCTTTATAAATGACATGAAATTAAAAAGGAAACTAGTTGGTAAGAGGAAGAAGTCAGAAGGAGGGGACAAGAAGAGAAAATTGAATGATTAGTGTCATCAAACTACATTATATGCCTATATGACAATGTTACAGTAAAACCTATTATTTTTTACAATTAACATATGCTAATAAAATTATTCAAAAAGAATTATTATCCCATCTTGGCTGAGCAATTGTCCATTAATACCTCACTAGTGGTGAACTACTTTGAGACTTAAGTTTCTAGGAGTGCGATGATGCTTCTATCACAATAAGCAGCTCTAGAAGATGAAGGTGAGGGGACATGCACAGGCTCTTGCTGTACATTTCATAGTCTTATACAGAATCATTTCCTGGGTTCTGTGAGTAACTCTCCTACACTTCTCTTATATTTACAGTGTCTTTCTCCATAGAATAGCTTCTCACAATATAACTATATCCCGGGAAGGGTTCTTATCAGATTTCTGCTACTCTAATAATCCTTGCATGATGTCCATCTCACTACCAAGAATTAAAAGTGATTCTTACCTCCTTCTTCCAGCATAAGGAAGTGAGAATCAGCTATCACATGTACAAATAATGTTATAGATACATTCTTTCTATGTATAAATAAACAATTTGGACATAAAACAAGTAAGACTAGAATGACTGTGAAAAATAGAAAAGGGAAGGAGGCCCTAGATCATCAGAATTCCTGGAATGAAACAAGGCCGACTTTCTCACTGCTCCTTGTATGTGATAGACAGGGTACTGCAGATGTCTTAACTCTAAATCAGAGAAATAATGTACAAAAAATATTCAAGTAATACCCAGTCATTAGTTAAGGGATGAAGGTAAGAGAAATCTAAAACCAAAGCAGTAGCCACTGGTTTTGGCAATGCATGCTGTAGTCCCATCTCTTCAAAGAAAAAGTCAACCTTAACCATCAAATTACTATGCTGGCTAGTCTTATGTCAGCTTGACACACAAACTAGAGTTATCTGGAAGGAAGAAATCTCAACTCAGAGAATGCCTCCATAAGATCCTGCTGTAAGGCAGTTTCTTTATTAATGATTGGTGTAGGAGGGCCCAGCCCATTGTGGGTGGTTCTAGCCCTCAACTGGTGATCCTGGGCTCTATTTTTAAAAAAAAGCAGTCAGAGCTAGCCAAGGGAAGCAAGCTAGTAAGTAACACCCCTCCATGGTCTCTGCATCAGCTCCTGCCTCTAGGTTCCTGCCCAGCTTGAGTCCCTGTCCTGACTTCCTTAGATGATGAAGAGCCATATGGAAGTGTAAGCTAAATAAATCTTTGCTTCCCAACTTGTGTTTTGGTAGTGGTGTTTCATCACAGCAAAAGAAACCCTAACTAAGACAATTTCATTAGGCTATGAAGGGCATCCAACTTTTTCCTTCAGCAATAGGTTATTGATACAGGTGGGCTCTGATCAAATGTTAACTATTATTCACAGGAAAAAAAAATATATATAGATCTGACCTTTCACAACACATATCCTAGAATATTCAAACAGCAATTCAAATCCTCTTCCAGTATAATACATGTGTGTGCATGTGTGTATTTGTGTGTGTAGGTGTTGCGGTGTGTGTGTGTTGCAATGTGTTAGTCAACAGGCTGTAATCATTCATCACCTTGCTGAAGTGAGGAATGCCTTGATTTGACACAAAGCAGTGTCATTCGGGCACATGCAGGAGGTGAACTCACCCTCATCTAGACAGCAGCAGCAAGACTGAAGAAGGCAGTACAAACTGGATCTAACATGCAATACGTCTTCCCCTAATACGTTGTCAACAAGGGTAAGCAAGCAGATGTGTATGTATAGATTGAAGAATTTGAAGGAAAGGATGGAAAAATTCAAAGAAATCTCTTTTGATATATTCCCTAAGTATTGCTGAAAATAAAAAACAAAGGAAAAACTATGTAAAGCAGCCAAAGTGGGGAAAATCTTTTTTTTTATTTTAAATTTTTTATTTGTTTTATTTTATTTTACAATACCATTCAGTTCCACATACCAGCCACGGATTCCCTTGTTCTCCTCACTCCCGCCCCCCTCCCCTTCCCCCCAGCCCACCCCCCATTCCCACCCACTCCAGGGCAAAGCCTCCCCCGAGGACTGAGATCAACCTGGTAGACTCAGTCCAGGCAGGGCCAGTCCCCTCCTCCCAGGCCGAGCCAAGCGACCCTGCATAAGCCCCAGGTTTCAAACAGACAACTCATGCAATGAGCACAGGACCCGGTCCCACTGCCTGGATGCCTCCCAAACAGTTCAAGGCAATCAACTGTCTCACCCATTCAGAGGGCCTGATCCAGTTGGGGGCCCCTCAGCCATTGGTTCATAGTTCATGTGTTTCCATTCATTTGGCTATTTGTCCCTGTGCTTTATCCAACCCTGGTCTCAACAATTCTCGCTCATATAGACCCTCCTCTTTCTCGCCAGTTGGACTCCCGGAGTTCTGCCTGGGGCCTAGCTGTGGATCTCTGCTAAAATCTTAACTAGAGGGACGTAAATTAGAATGACGGCAGAGCTTTCATCTGGAACCATGACATCCAAACAAAAGCAAAGCAACATTTGTCAAGGGCTCAAAGGATTCTGCCCACCAGTACCATTTGTGTTTGCCAAAAGTATCCCTCAAGAAGATGGCGGAAATCAAGTCATTTTAAAATAGAAAGCTAAGAGTTTTGTGCTGGCAAACAAAACTGAAGTAATAACAAATTATGTATAAAATTAAATACACCTAGTTTCAATTTTGAGAATTCTGTGTATCACTGATATATGGTATATTACTAACTACCCTGTGGCATTATTCATTATTTTGTCTAATCAATAACGTTCTTTTTTTTTTTTTTTTTCAAGACAGGGTTTCTCTGTGTAGCTTTGCGCCTTTCCTGGAACTCACTTGGTAGCCCAGGCTGGCCTCGAACTCACAGAGATCCGCCTGGCTCCGTCTCCCGAGTGCTGGGATTAAAGGCGTGCGCCACCACCGCCCGGCTATCAATAATGATCTTTCTCTTGCCCTCTCACTCTCTCCGATCTCTCTCTCTGCCTCACTGTCTCTGTCTCTGTCTCTCTATTTCTCTGTCTCTCTGTCTCTCTCTCTGTCTCTCTCTCTGTCTCTCTCTCTCTCTCTCTCTCTCTCTCTCTCTCTCTCTTTCTCTCTCTCTCTCTCTCTCTCTCTCTCTCTCTCTCTCTCTCTCTCTCTCGTGTGTGTGTGTGTGTGTGTGTGTGTGTGTGTGTGTGTGTGTGTGTGTATGTGTGTGCCCGCGTGCGCGCGGATGTATGGACGTGAAGTCCAGAGGTCAACATTGCATGTCTTCTTTGATAGCTTTCCACTGAATTCTTTTGAGAGAGATTTATCACTTAATCTTTGGACACTTATTCAGCTATATTTGCTGCCAGGAAGTCCCAGGTACCTGTTCTTTCTGTCTTCTTTGTGCTCAGATTCCAAGTATGTGGCACATCGTTTTTAAAGGAGGGTTGGTGATCTGAGCTCATGTTCTCTTGCCTGCACAGCAAGGATTTGACTGGCTGATCTGTCTCCTCAGTCCCATAGATAATATATTAAGCGCAGAAACTCTTCTGAAGTTTGTTGGGTCTCCCAAGAGCTTGGAATTATCTTTTGTTGAGAGTCATTGGGGTTATTTGCTCTAGTTCTTTCTGCCTCTCTTGTAGAAATAATACATTATTGATGTGCTAATGGGCTAGTGGCTGAGTCTGACTATTGCTATGAGACCAACTGTCACAGTATTAAAAACTTAAAACAACTCCTTTATTTCAAGATTACCTGATGTACCATTTTATGGGGAGTAGACCTGAATGGTCATTCTGGCATGTGATGGCTTCTTCCTGTCCCTGTGCTCAACATTACATTTGAACTGCAGTATGTGCTCGGTTCCTTTACATGTATGGCATCTGGGCTCATAAAATTAGACTGAATAATCTTTGATTTGTAAATTTCTTGTGCTACTTCAGATTACTCAGTGATTACTCATATAATTATTTCTGGATGCATATTTAATTACTGCTGCTAAGCCCTTGGAGTCTCTTTTTTTTATACTACCAAGACAATTGCAATGTCTGAAACATATCATTCAGTAAATATGAATTTAAAAGGATAAATGAGAGGAATCTTCCTATACAATTGAGAATCATACTTTTTTTCCTCTGAGCCATCGCTTGACATTTTGTTTGTTTGTTGTAAGTTCAACTTAGTCTAACCAGACATACAGTTCTAAATCATTCATTAAAGGTCATATTAAATTAAGAAAATATATATGCTAAATCTTCCAGAATGACAGCCAATGATTTCTAAAGTACTAAAGATGTGTAGATACTTTGGATAGTACAGTGGCCTCAGAAATAAGTATACTAAGAAAAAGGGAGCTTCTTATTTTCAAATAGCAATAGAGGGAGGGGTTTCTTATTTAATTAACATTAAAGAAGTCAAGGAGAGAGAATCATAAGTTTGATGATAGTTATCCCAAGAGAGGAATGCTATATTTCCACATATAATCTTTGGAGTGGTGACAGGTTATGGACTTCTGAAAAAATACTTTATGGAATAAAATATCATCCCACAGAAGAAAAAATTCTGCAAACTTAAAATGCCATAATCCTGATGGACTTCACCACAGGAGAAAAGGCACATTGCCATTTACTTGTGAGATTTTGTAGGGGAAAACTACATTTATATACTATTGGATTCAATGCCCAAGTTGACCTGCACACTTGGTATCAAGGCTAGTATTAATTATGTAGCATTATTCTTCAGCAGTTTTCATGTAGTATGCATAATACAACTTTTATCTCCAAACAAACTAGCCCTCTGATGTAAGTTATTTTAAGAATATGAACTGCATTGCATCATTCTCTCACTTACGGCTCTTCAATGTTTTCCTCTTTCTGTTAGCCTGGTTCCAATGTAGGTGAAATTTCCCTTCAAAGTCAGTAATTTTTTCTAGCATGTCTTTTACTGCATGAAGGCTGTGATAAATTCTATTAATTATTTGTCTAAAACGGTATTGGTTTCTCATTCATTCTTGTTATGTATTTTTGGTAGAAAATTGAACACTGTGATAGTTTATTCTTTACTTATTTGAGACTCCACTGTAACCTCTTTTTTAACCTTTAACATGGCTAAGTAGGAAATTTCACAATATTTATTTTTGCACTCTTCTACCACACCAATTCCCATTTACGTTCACAGATTTCAGGATTTCATATTGTCTTGGTCTCCAAGCTGTCTAACGAAAATTCTCTCAGACATATTTTTTTTATTTTATTATTTTAAAGGTTAATTATTATGTTTGAATCTGTATATTTATATATTTGGAAAATTGGGACCTTTTAAAATTACTTACTTTAATTTTCAGATTATAATTCAACTTCATCAATTCACACCATTCTTTTCCTCATTTTTATTTTAATAGTTTTTTTTTTTGCCCACTTTCTGTCCTTTCCTAATGGAGGGTATACTACTAAATACAGTCCAAAATTTTCAAAAGTATTCATTCAGTTTGGTCATTCTCTGCTTATCAAAGTGGACAATTTTTATTTTATTTTTTATATTTTTGAAAATAAATTTTCATTTAGTGTATTCTGGATATGATCTTTCCTCCCCCACTCCTCCCATATCCTCCAATTTCTCTCTGTATTTGAAATACAAACAGACACCTAAAAAATACTAATGAGATAAAATAAGCATGAAAAAATACAAACAACAAAAGCAAAGATTCAAAGGAAAACACAAGAAACACATACAGATGCTGAAACACACACATTTGCACACACCCAACCCCAGAAAAACAAAATCAGAAAATCTAATATGTAAGCAAAAGATCTGTAAGGATAAGCAAAATAAAATTAAAATTTAAATGCCCAGACAAAATATTGTGAGACAAAAATCCCTTCAAAATGACCACTGAATTCATTTCTGTGTTGGTCTTCTACTACTGCGCGTGAGGCTTGCCCTTAGTGTGGTTTGTAGACCCAGTGAGACTCCATTGGAGAACATTATTTTCCCTTTGCTAGTGGTTATCAATTGGAGATAGCATCTAGGTTAAGGATGAGGGCTGTAACCACTTGCTCTTTCAGTATTGGGGCTCCATCTGGCTTAGACCTACAAAGGCCCTATGCATGCTTACACAGTCTCTAGGAGTGTATAACTGCATCTGTTCTGTTGGGTCTATAAGGCCTTGGTTCCTCAGTGTTTCTCATCTCCAATGGCTCTTATAATCTCCCTGCCTCCTTATCTGCAGAGTTCCCTGAACCTTGAGTCAAGGGATTTGTTGGTGACATCCATTTAGGAATGAATGTTCCAGGGTTACTTATTTTCTGCACACTGTCCAATTGTGGGTCTCTGTATTTGTTCCCATCTACTGCAGAAGGAAGCTTCTCTGATGATGACTGTGCCATATCTATGGGTATAGCAATGTCTTAAGGAGCCATTTTATTGCCACATTCCTTTAGCCAGACAGACGTATTTGCTTCCCCCCAGGTCCATATCAGATTTATTGACATTTTCTTTTTTGCTTCTATTAAATTTGAAAATTTAAACTTCAAGTGTTGTATTGTCAGTACTAAAACTGATATTTTCACTTTCATAATGAACCATATTCCATATAAGACATGTTTATTAATTTCTTAGGATGTTTACTTTTCATTATTGATGTTCCTGGTAGCATATATTTAATACTCTCTTCTGTTTAATAAAGTACTGGTTGCATAAAATATATTTATATTGATTTTTTAATCTTAATTATTAGTTATAGTCTGGATGTGGTAGTGCTCTCCTTTAATTCCAGAACTCAGGAGGCAAAGGCAGGCTGATCTTTATTGTTTCAAGGCCAGTGTGGTCAGTGGGTTCCAGGCCATCCAGGGCTATGTAACCTGATCCTGTCTCATGAAAAAAGAAGGAAAGAAAGAGAGAGAGAAAGAAAAAATAAAGAAGGAAGAAAGGAAAGGAAAGAAAGGAAGAAAGGAAGAAAGAAAAAGAAAGAAAGAAAAAGAAAGAAAGAAAAAGAAAGAAAGAAAGAAAGAAAGAAAAAGAAAGAAAGAAAGAAAGAAAGAAAGAAAGAAAGAAAGAAAGAATTATGTCATGTTATTCTATTTCTTCTTTGTTTGAGTATGTGTGGGTTCTTCCCCAAGCATTTAATATAATCTACTTAAAGTTTCTGGATTCTGAGTTTTGTTTAATTCAGACTTTAAGTAGTTTAGACTCAAAATACAAATTCAACGAATCAAATTTCAGCTCAGTTCTTTGATCCTTCACAGGAGCGTGTTGCCTCTGAACCATGTGTGTGTAATTGAGTGATAAGTTAGACTTTTAATCATAAACAGAATTGAAGACAACTTCCCTTCCCTCATCCGTGCCTCCTGAGTTGCCCAAGCACTGCCTTAACTTTGAGTGGCTGTGGTTGCCTCACACTTTGTCTTCTGATTTCCTCAGGCTGCAATGACTCTGAGTTTCCACTTCAAAATTGGCAAGTTTACACAACTCACAAGCTTTCCAGTCTCAGGTTAGAAGCTGTGACATTGCAAACTTACCCTGTTCTAATAGCACCCCTATTCTATGTCTTGTCATCCTTCACAATCTCAATACCTTTAGATGGATGTTCTTGTCCTAGATACAAGCTTGATTTTCAAGAGTATCAATCTGGTAGCAATATACTTCACTAAAGAAAAAAAAATCTCACCTATAACAGGAAAGCCACTTGTTACATCTCTTACAATGTCTTAAAAAGACTTGGTAATCTGGTTACTACCTACTTCTCATAACACATATCCTATCTCATCTTTTTTACTTGCCCACTTTAGCAAGCAAAATGGTCTTAAGCATTCCAAGCTCTATCCACATTTCAGGTGTTTCAGGAGTGTGAAATAGCAAGGAGTGTTTTTGGTTTCCTACAACTGCTTATCTTTTCTCAAACAAAATATTACATCTGAAATCATTTAATAACCTCACTGATGAATTATTTTATCTCTTATAAATTTGTATTCCTTCACATTTAATTAATCTATTTGTATAAATGTTTTACCTCTGCAGATAGTTGTGAGAACTACAGGTGTGTCTGGTGCCTACAGAGGTCAGAAACCTGTAGTTTTACAGATGGCTTTGAATTACCATGTGAGTATTGAGAATTAAACCCAGATCCTCTGCAAAAGCAACAAATGTGTCCTTTGCTGCTGAAACATCTCTCTAGCCCCTCATTTTGTGCTTTAAGACAGGTGTCATGTAGTTCATTTTGTCTTCAATGTGTAATCCTTTTTAAGAATTAATTTTAATTAGTCCATCTCCACTTTCCAAATACTGATATCATAGGCATATGCTGCCAGATGAGTTCAAAAGCATTTAGTCTCCTTCTGCAATGTAAGAGCACAAATCAGCATTTCAATCATGTTGCTTTTTATTGAACCTTCACTATTCAAAATGATGCTTTCCTATGTCAGAAGTAATTAGTAAACAAATTAAAAAATTAATGCTGTAGGAAAGTTGATAAATGAAAACATTTTAAAGTGGATAGACTCAGATAATCTTGTTCATCAGAAGACCAGATATGTGCTAAGTACACACTTAATAAATCCTGTGAACATTTGCTCCACATGCTTGAGGGGAACTACCATTCTTGGAAACAACTATTAGTAAATATTAGGTTTCATGCAGTTAACTAAATTAAAGCAGAAAGAAGCAAAGACAAGGATTCAGTTAATGTTATGTGATAGCTTAAGTGACCTAAATCAATTTTTAACAAATGCTACCTCTTGCAATAAAGTATATTGGGACCATGTTCAATGTTCTCACTACAAAGAGCCTGAAAGGAAAGGCAGGCATGTTCAGAATATATTCTGAATTATGATTTATAAATTTTAATTGTGTATACTATACATATTTTACCTAGGATAGGTAGATAAAATGTTCTGTATTCATTTTGTTTGCAGCGGCAGTAGCCATGTACAGGGTATTTACAGATCTGTTGCTCTCTGAAATGCAGCTCAGGGTGATTTCCCCATTCTCATTTTTGTCCTCTCTCTCCAGCCTATTTACCAGTTTATATACAAATTGTCGGCGCCAGACAACTTCTTATTTGAATCTGAATTGTGCTGACACCAGAGATATTTGCAAATATTTCTTGACGTGTCGTCAAGCATCTTGTCAATTTGTACCTTCAGAATTTATGCACAGACTGAAATTCCAAATGTGGTCCTCGACTCAAGGAAGACACATGTTAATTCTTTAAAAAGGTTTTTGTCAACAAGATATACATGAGGACATAATAATGTTCACAACTTAGATGAGGTTTATCCATTTTAAGATTTTCATGACATTATGCACCAATATTATAAAAATAGTAAGTTTAAGAAAACAAAATTAAATGAAAATTATTTGATTACAAGGAATCATTTTCTAGCTTGTAATAGTATTTTTTTGAAACTTGGTAGAAAAAGCACCAATAGGTCAAAAGATGCAGATAACCTCTTTATCATTTTCAAAACCAAGGCTTAAGAATAATTATAATTATTTTTAAATAAAAAATTGTCATACTTCTTAGAAAAAATGATTTTTCCATCTTTCACAGAGATTTTAGTGAATAATTATTCATGTTTGTCTTAATCTCATTAAAGTATAGTTACATACATATATCACACATTGTAAATATTTATTCTTTGACCTTTTCATATATATGTGAAATGTGTAACATGTGAAATATATATATATATATATATATATATATATACGTATATGTATATATGAAATGTATTTTGAGCATATAACCCTCTGTTACCCTCATTTATTCCCTTGCCCTGCTGAATGCCTTCTTCTCAACAAATTCCTTGTCTCTATTTTTTTTTGTGTGTGTGTGTGTGTGTGTGTGTGTGTGTGTGTGTGTGTGTTGTGAGTATGAATGTTGGGTTTGAATGCTAAATGGGGCAGTTCTTGGGTAGATAACCCTACCTCCTCTTATTTACAAATGCAGTGTCCATACCATGTCCAGGAGTTAGCATTTCACACACTCCTACCCATGCTGCCATTTTTATATTCTTTCTATGCCCTCTTCTAAGATGTATCCTGAAGTTTTCATCATTGCAGAGGTGGGGAGTGAGGGGCATGTGGATGTTCCATTTAGGGCTGTTTGCTTAGGAATTTGCCAGTTTTCAGCAGTGTGACCAGGCATGAGTCTTTGTGTTAGTCATTGTTTGCTGAGAAAAGAAGGAACTCAAAACAAATCTTCCAGCTGTACCTACCTGTTGGTAGAAACATAAATATTTAGAAAGCAGCTTGTCAACATACCCCTTCAGCAAGAGAACACTTGTAGATTCCTCCCTAGAGCCAATTGCCTCCAAAGCCATTGGCTATCGACAGGGTTAAGAGCACTATGTAGGGGGAGTTAGCTCCAATCAGAAAGTGATTCCCTTTCACCCCAGAACACTCATACTGTCATTTCACTACTGGACCCACCTTGCTTGGCAATCTGGTGTTGTACCGGAGAAGGGCTACAAGTGGGGGAGGTCACTGATGACTTTTCTTCCTGAATAGCACTTTCCAACATTCTGAAAGCTAGAAAGCTGGAAGTTGCCAGCTCAGTTCTAGCTTCATTTCATTATGTCCTTCAACCATAGTCTTTATTGTCTGGAGCAAGACTCTTATTAACCCTTTCAGGGAGACAGCCAAGGTCCGTATTTATAATATTAGCATAGGTCAATATTTATAATAGGGAGTTTTTATGAATTGTCATACGTGTGAAGTATGTATTTCAATGAGATTCACCATGACCATTATCCTTATTGTTGTTCTTCTCATTCTTATTAATATTTGTGCTCTTCCAACTAGTCCTTTCTACCTTCATGTCTCTTGTGATATGTGTGACTCAGCTTCATTATGGTTGTCTAAAGAAGCATGGGTGAAAGTTTGTTCACAGGAACATATACATACATCTTACCAGTTAGTACACCACCAAATAAAATGTCTCTCCCTCCAAATCAATCATTATATGTATATGTAAATACTCAGGGAGTTCTTGGTCTCTATAAATCTCTTCACCCTCACAAAGGTATTGGCAGGCCCCAATCTTGAGGAGATTTGGTGCAGGTAAGGACAGCTGCTCTAAGTTCAATGGTGCAAAAATTGGGTCATGTCCAGCAGTCAGTTTTTCACACTGTTCTTCCTCTCCCCTTCCTTATTTCTACTCTTAAATTATTTCTATCCCTTCTTTAATGATGTTTCCTGATGATTATGGAGGATTATATTAGTGACACATTTATGAACTGATATTCAACACTCATTTAGAATCTCTATTTTGACCAGTGTTAAGTCTCTGACCTTGCTGACCAATGGAAAATTATACGTCTCTGGCCAAAGCTCAGAGCATCACTATGCTATAGATAGAAACACTTATTTAGAATGCCATTTGACATTAATATCATGAATATTTAGTAAAACAATAGCACTAAATTCTATACTACTAGCTCTGACATCCCAAGCCACGGGTGTATTTCTTCCTGGGGAACAGCGTCTAATCCAATGAGAAAGCACTTGTAACCTCTATAACAAGCTTTCCATGATTGTAGCAGTTGGTTCACCTTGCCATGTTGATCATTACTGTTGTATACCAGATACATGAATAAGTAGCACTGTTGATGACAATTGTTTCCCAATATTATACATAGCACCTTGTAGCACTAAGAGGATTAGCCAGCAAGGAGGTAGTTTCTAGCTCAGGCCCAGCTTCATTTTCTGGTGCTCTGTTAACAAAGCATGTGGTATCTTTAGGAAGAGGGTATTAACAATGAGTTATGATTTCTTTTCTTTTTTTGGTTTTTCAAGACAGGGTTTCTCTGTGTAGCTTTGGTGTCTGTCCTGGATCTCGCTCTGTAGACCAGACTGGCCTTGAACTCACAGAGATCTGCCTGGCTCTGCCTCACAAGTGCTGGGATTAAAGACATGCACCACCACTGCCCAGCAACAATGAGGTATGATAGACAACCAATGACACAGTTGATTGCTCATGTTATTTAGGGGCTCCAAGAAACACCCATAGTGAAAACTTCCTACAGTGGTAGAGCACTTATAGCACTGGTATTTTCATTTAATATCCTAGAACTTCTGGAAGCAGTTTTATTCCCCCACACAGTGTATGTTGATTTCAAATATATTTTTAAGAATATGTACTGGTTAGAGCAAGTATAAGCTCTTTTTCTCTATCTTTAAGACATTACTGTTTCTAGTTGTCTACCCCTGACAAGTCACACTCTCCTTTTGTCATTTCCCATGCTTCCAGTTCCCTCTCTGCCTAATTGGTTTCCCTCTTGTCCCTGTGAGAACAGACCTCTATGGTTTTCAAATATAGAAGGGATGCTCTCTGGCATGATTTGCTGAGATGGTGTTGATTTTCTCCAGATATAAACAATGTCTATTATCACACCCAAAAGCCAATGGATGAAAATTTAGGTGAAGGATCCTGTCACCAAAACAAGATATACCTACCTAAATACCCAAGCTTGTCTCCTTTTCAGTGAAATTAACTGTCAGTTAAAAACAAGACTAAATAAAAAAACAAACAAAAAAAAAACCAGTGAAGTCTCTCTGGACTTTGAGTGTTCTCAAAAATGGAGTAGATAAACTACTAGATTTGTATCCTTTCTCCTTCTTACTTCCTAGCATAGAGACTACATTCAACTGCCCAGAGCTTCTGGGTGTCTTCATCTGATATTACATCTAGTAGCTGACCATATCATTTGGAAAATTTTCCAATGGCTATAATAAAGATTTAAACCCCAAAACACAGACTAAACAACTAGTTTTTCCCTAGCTCATCCTAGAAGCTTAAAAGAGGCCTGGAAAAATTCCAAGGAATGAACTCTGAACTGTGAGATAATTCATTATTTAGGACCATAATTTTCTCTGTCTGATGGCAACATTAAAACAAGTCCCACTGTACATAGAAACACATATGTCTAAATTTACTTAAAACATCTCACTTGGCATTAAAAATCAAATAATTTATTATTTAGTCTGATATTTCTTTTTATATAAAAATTTTATTGATCCAAAAATTGATAATAGGTGCTTAATATATCTACTAATTCATATCACAACCTTGAAATATTATTGTTATTAAATCATTTTGAGTAAGTAATGCAAAGTTCCAAAAAGCTGTTCAAGGCAGCTTTTATATTACAATGTTATAATGTCAATAATTTATACTGAGCAGTTTATAAGTACACATATTTTAATAATTGTTATTATCAGATTTGTTTACTTAATAAAACAAGTAAAATTCACCATATAGTTTCTAGTCTTGCAAACACTATTTAACATTATTGGGCTAAGCTCAAATTTTACCCATTTTGCAGATGATGAGGACGAAGATCAAAGAGTGCAGTAAAGTGATGGGGCTATTGTTGAAAGGTAGGATTAAAACACAGACAATGCTAATTTCAAACTTGTGTCTTCTTACTTCACCATGGTTATAGCACAAAGATCTTTTGGTTTAATTTTTACTGTAAAGACTGAAATCATACCAAAAACCTTGGTCTAAAAGACAAAGTACTTAAAGTATTGTGACTCTTTCTGATTACATTGGAATTAGGTGGATGCTAAAATCCCTTCTCTGAGGGAGATATAACAACATAAACAAAATACAATGTCAACAAAGTTCTTCTACAATAATCAATGAATTTGTTTGGCTTATTCACAGAAGATGCTTGAGAGTTGATTCACAGGAGTGTGAGTGTCCCTTACCCACTCCAAAAGGCTATACTGGAAAGTCTTTACCCACAATTGATGGTCATTTTCCCATAGTCATAGCAGCATATATGGGACCCTTCAGCCTCCAGACCATCCATACTCTAGCCCCTACCCTAGGAACCAGGACACCTGCAATTAAATGTGCATTGTGTACAATTGGTTTGGGGAGTTGACTAGATGGTAAGGAGAGGGTCCCATGCTTGCTACTTCTATGAGGAAAGCTCAGCAGACAGCAAGGCAAGCTGAGATGATTTTGTGAGTAGGTTCAGCTGAATTTCTTTCGAAACATGATGGGACCTGGCTAGTCCTATACAACATTGATACCCTTGTCTCAACAATAATTTCAGTAATAATTAGTGTGTAAATCCCAGGTGTGCTTTCTCTTTTAGATAGATTCATCTACCAGAAAAGCCAAGAAAGCACGCTTAGGAACAGATAAAAATGTGCAGGTCAACTATGACTCCTTCCTTAATATTTATGATTTATTGTATACTCCACCACTATAGAATCAAGTTAATTTCTTTACTTCCTATTGAGACTAGAGAGATGTGTGTTTTCTCCAACTATAAGCGAGATACAATAAATTTGAAGCCAGCTTTTAGAAATTTTAACTTGTTCGCCTTCATATGCAATATGTAATTATCATATTTTTCTCATCATTCATTTTAGCTGATGTACAAGAAATTTAGAAAACAATGTCAATTAACAGGTAAATGTTGGTTTGTCTCTATCTTTTTTGCACTAAAATTCTAATATCCTCATTCAGATCCCAATCTTTCTTACCCATGATATACTATCTGCAAAAGGACT
>CABHPP010141267.1:947-19679 GCA_902168425.1 Peromyscus attwateri | reverse complement strand
AACCAAGAAAGTTTATTGAAAGCTGCAAGAGAAAAGATGCAAGTCATATAAGTGAAAATCCATCAGCTGATTCCTCAATGGAAACTGAAAACTAAGAGTCTGGAGCAATGCACTCCAAGTTCTCAAAGACTATGATAACCAGTCTAGGGTAATATACCCAGAAAAACCATCTGTCATAATCAAAGGAGAAGAAAAAACATTCTAGGTTATAAACAGCCTAAAAAATTATATCCAATAGATCAAACCTGAAGAAAATATAGGAAGCATCTTTTGGGGCTGCAGAGAGATATGAACATAGAAGAGAGACTGTGGAAAGAAATATGAAACCATTATGATTGAAATACAAAGTACCATCAAGAATACAAACAACAACTATTGTTCAAATTGTAGACGGTCTTTTAATAAAAAACTGGGGGCCAGATATTGGGTTGAAAGCTCAAAGATCAGAGAAGCAGAGCAAGCCACAGCCAACCTCATCTCGCCAATTCCTCAGCTGATCCTGTTTCCTCAGACTGAAAGCCTCTGAGTCCTCATCTGAAAGAATCTCAGCTGAACTGCTTTAGTTCCTGTTTCCTCATGCCTTATATATCTTTCTCCGCCCAGCCATGTCACTTCCTGGGATTAAAGGCATGTGCTTCCCAGTACTGGGATTAAAGGTGTGTGCCACCACTGCCTGGCTCTGTTTCCAATGTGGCCCTGAACTCACAGAAATCCAGACAGATCTCTGCCTCCTGAGTGATAGGATTAAAGGTGTGTGCCACCACTATCTGGCCTCTATGTCTAATTTAGTGGCTGGATCTGTCCTCCCATCCCCAGGCAAATTTATTAGGATACACAATATATCACTACAAACACCACCAAAAATCAACAGCACAGTGACCACAATTAATACATATATTTCAATAATAACTTTAAATGTCAATGGCTTCAATTCTCCAATCAAAAGATACAGGCTGACTGAATGGATCAAGAATAAAATCTATCTGTGGTCTAAAAGAAATAAATCTTAGCTTTAAAATAGGCACTTCATTGGAATAAAAGAGTAGTGATACATACTCCAATAAAAATGGGAGTAGGAAGCAAGCAGGCCCTGCTACCCTAATATCTGACAAAATAGACTTCAAACTAAAATTTATTAGAAGAGATAGAGAAGGACACTTCACTGTAATTAAGGTAACCAAGAGAGCATTACTATCCTAAACATGTATGCACCAAACTCTGGGGTACATAATTTCATTTAAAATATGCTACTGGATTTAAAGACAAGATTTACATCAATCCATTAATAATAGGTGATTTCAATATCCCTCTTTCACCAATAGACATGTCTCTGGACAAAAAATAAACAGAGAAACAGAATTAACTGATACCATACATTGTGCTGGATAGTTTTATGTCAACTTGACACAAGCTAATATCATTTGAGAAGAGGGAGTCTAAATTAAGGAAATGCCTCCACAAGACTGAGTTGTATTCAGGCCTGTAGGGCATTTTCTTAATTAGTGATTGATGGGGGAGGGTCCAGCCCATTGGGGGTGGTGCCATCCCTGGGCTGGCGTTCCTCAGTCCTATAAGAAAGCAGGCTGAGCAAGCCATGAGGAGCAAGCCAGTACGAAGCACTCTTCCATGGCCTCTGCATCAGCTCCCGACTCCAGGTTCCTGCTCTGCTTGAGTTCCTGCCCTGGACTTCTGTGGATGATGACTGATGTGAAAGTGAAGCCAAATGAACCCTATCCTCCCTAAGCTGCTTTTGGTCATGGTGTTTCCTTTACAGCAATGGTAACGCTAACAAAGACACATCAGATGAACTTAAAAGATGTCTGCAGAATATTCCACCCAGACACCGGGGAACACACATTCTCCTCAGCAGCACATGGAAGTTTCTCAATAACAGACCACATCCTGGGAGACAAGGCAAATGTTTAGAAATTCAAAGACTGAAATCACTCCTTGTATCCTAGGTGACGGAAATGTAATAAAACCTACAATTGACAGCAGATCCTTAATAAATACATAAACTCACGGAGATTAAAAAACTCATTACTGAATAATGAATGAGTCAATGAAAAAAATCAAGAAAGGAATAAAAAATTTCCTGGAATCAGAAGATGGAAAGATTTCTCATGCTCTTGGATTTGTAGGATGAAATATTAAAACTAGCCATACTAACAAAGCAAGCTAGAGATTCACTGCAATCCCCGTCAAAAGTCCAACTCAATTATTCACAGATTTTGAAAGGACAATTTTCAGCTTCATATGGAAACACGAAAACCCCAGGATATATAAAAAATTCCTGAAAAATAAAAGTAATGCTGGAGGTATCACCATCCCCGATTTCAAGTTGTACTACAAAGCTATAGTAATAAAAACAGTATGATATTGGCACAAAAAGAGGCACATCGATCAGTGGAAACATACAGCCTATTGCTGTTGCCCAAGGCTACCCCCCTGAGGTAGAAGGTAAGCCCATATTGCTGAACATAGCATGCACTTCAGAAACACAGCCCAGATGCCCTGGAGAACTGACCTGAATCCCTCCTCCCTAAGTACTAGCTTTCATGGTATCAGAGTGTACCACACAAGCTTCCAAAGGAGGGAAGTAAACATCAGTTCTACCCAGATATGACACCTATGAACCACAACAATGACCAGCATGGTGTATAACTTAAGTGTGCAGGAGTGGTTCATATTACTTGAGGGTAACCAACAGCTCTCTAATTGGATTTTAAACTTGCTTAACAAGAGTGAAATCATGCCTGGTACTGAAAACCTAGCCAACTCCCCAGGGCTAGAGATGTCATGGATTTTGAAGGAGAACTGACAACTATTATTTTACCAAACAAGCATAATACCTGAATAGATTCTAAATATTTGTCCTTATACCCACAGACATGTATAGTCTTCACCTCTCACCAAGGAAACTTCTCTTTGCAATAGGTAGAGACCATTACGGAAAATCAACATGCAGAATTGTGGAGCCCAGGCCCAATGGATACAGCATCTACAAAACACTCCTACACCTAAGACTTGGAGAACACTGTGGAAAAGGGGACAGAAAGATTGTAAGAGCCAGAGGATCAGGAGGTTTACTGTCACACTGTGTCTCCTAGTAATGTTAGGAGTTACACCCATAAGGTCTTAAGCATCAGCTGAACAAGGACAACAACAGATATGCCAGGTCAAAGGAGGACCATGAGGTCTCAACCCTACACAATGAACTATAGGCACCGGGGAAAGCTGGGAGGAGGTAAGGTGATCCACTGATTATTAATACCAGATGGTCAACACTAAATTGATATTTACAAGTAACATCATATGAATTGATCAGGTTATATTCATATTATATATGTGCGTGTAATAACACTTTGTGGTGTTTTAAATAAGAATGGCTTCCATAGGTTCATATATTTGAATGCTTAGTCATCAGAGAATGGTACTACTTGAGAAGGATTAAGAGATCTGGCCTTGCTGGAGCAAGCACATCACTAGGAGTGGGCCTTGAGGTTTCAAAAATCCAAGCCAGGCCCAGTGGCTCTCTTTCTTCCTGATGTCTGTGGATCTGGATGTAGAACTCGCAGCTACTTCTCTAGCAACATGTCTGCCTGCATGCTGCCATATTCTCTGCCACGATGATAATAGACTCAGCCTCTGAAAGGGTAAGCAAGCCCCATTAAATGCTTTCTTTTGTAAGAGATGCCATGGCCACGTTATCCCTTCACAACAACTGAACAATAACTAAGACATAATTAATTAACACATGGTCATGAATTTTAAAGAAAGAAAGGACAGGTATATAGGAAGGTTTGGATGGAAGAAAGTGAAAGGAGAAATTATATGATTATAATCTCAAAAAATGAAAAATGACAAATGCATGCACACATCCACAAGTCATAAAATTTTGGAAGACTGACTAATCAAGAAATGTGTTATTTAGACATCTTGAATGAACATTATGGTATCATTCCATTATTTTTTAATCTGTACAGATAATATTATTTACCTTCAAAAATAACAGTTTAAAACTATAGATTATGAAACAAAACAAAATAGGAGGAAAAAGTGAATTATATGCACTGGTATCACCTTTAGGCTCTAACACACATCTGTCTGTCTCCAGAAATGGATTCACACTGTGTGCTCCTCTAGACCACTTGTTATTGCTGTACATTTCTTTTTTTCTTTTTTTTACTTGTAAGTAATCTTTTTTAAATTTTTTTCTTTTTCTTTTCTTTTCTTTATTAAGAAATTTTCTACTCACTCCTCATGCTATCCACAGAACCTCCTCCTCCCTCCTCCCACCCTTTTAAATTTGAAAAGAATTTATAAGACAGGATTTGACATTATATTCCATGCTTGCTATGTAGCCCAGGCTGGAACTCACTATGTAACTCAGGCTGGCCTTGAATTTAAAACAATCCTCTTGATTCAGCCTCCCGCTTGCTGGCATTACAGATATAAGACCCCATGCCTGACTTAACTTTATTTTCAAAATGTAGGGAAGCATTATCAATCAAATTTTATGAGGAAAACGTTAAGCTAATTATGAAATAAAACCATTAATCAAAGATTCAGTATTATGAATCATGGGCAACCTTACCTTTCATATGTGATAGAAGCAAAAAGAACTCATGTTGACAGACATGCTCTGCTCTGTACTTCACTTCAACCTTCTTGGAGATTCAGTGAGTTTCTTTTCAAGTTTTAATTTTTTTATAAGGAGAATTTGTAACTTATTCTCATCTTTTGCTAAGATCATAACATTATTGTGGAGACTGAAAACTGAAGCATGAGTCACCTTTTCACAGAGAACACTTCTAAAGCATTCTCCCTTCTAAGCTTCACAGTTCTTGGTGGTGTTTATGCAGTTCATTCAATGTAGACTTGGAAACTGAAGAAATGCTATTATGTAGAACTGATGTGCATGCAGGTGTGTATTACAGTTTGCTAAGTGCTGGAACTAAGTAGACCAGACTTCTTTTAGAAAAGGTTAAGCTGGCTGGGTGGTGGTGGCGAACGCCTTTAATCCCAGCACTCAGGAGGCAGAGCTAGGCGGATCTCTGTGTGTTCGAGGCCAGCCTGGTCTACAGAGTGAGATCCAGGATAGGCACCAAAACTACACAGAGAAACCCTGTCTTGAAAAACCAAAAAAAAAAAAAAAAAAAAAAAAAAGGTTAAGCTAGCAAAAGAATGAATTTTATGAGCTATTTAAAACTTCACAGAAAAAATTAACTGAAGAAAACATTTTACTGCATAGGAGTTAACATTTTTAATATCTATTCTAAGTCAGACAATCTCTTAGGCAGAGGATCAGACAGTCAATATGATAAATGTTACCCCTTTACATATGGATCTTGTGCTAGTGACAAACTTCAGACAGGCACTCTAGAGTGTGAGTTAATAAATGGCAGTGTGGAGAAGCCAATACTCAGAGCAGGAAATGGGCAGGGGAAGAAAGACATATATTACATGAGTTCTTTCATATATGGAATCTAAATTTAAATATATATTTTAAAACGTGTACGAAAGCAGAAGGTGGTCTTAGAGCAGGTGGGGGCTCTGAGAATAGACACAGAGGACAAGAGAAGGTAACGATGGAGGCATGTAAGCAGAGTATGCCAGCAGCAAATAAAATGTCACTTTGAAACTCACTGCGTTGAATGCTAACTAAAATGAGTTTAAAATGATCAATCCAATTTTAAAAACATAGTTCAACTTAATAGGACAAAGTTTGATTTAATTGACTGAAAATGAATTTCATCAGAACACTCATAGTTTAAGAAAGCAAAAATACTCCCCATAGCTCCCTTCAAAGAAGCGAATATTCAAACATTCCTTATTTAGACATGGTTTATGATCTTCTGTAAAGTGATCCTGCATAATTAATTACTGCTTAGAAATTTATGGCATGTACATATTGCTATTATTCACAGATTTTCCTATCACTTTTATTTGTTCATTGGGATGATATTTTTCAACATTTTTCTTGTATCTATAGTTTACTGATTTCTACATGTGAAGATTTTTACTTGGCACTTTTGGGGTTTCTAAAAGACATGTTCCGTAATTACCACCTCTCTTCATATTCCCTTGCTATTTGTTAACTATTAGTTCTGATATGTGCCCTGTTGCACTAGCCACAAATTCTAGAGCAATGTCAAAACGAGCGTAGGAATTCGTCTTGCTTTGATTTTAATGAATATTATGATTCTGTTATTATATAATGTGATCTTTATTAATGTATTTCCTCCTCTTCCTCCTCCACCTCCTTCCCCTCAACCTGTGGTACTATGTTTCCCAAAATATTGTGTACCCTAATAAACTTATCTGGGGTCAGAGACAGAACAGCCACAATATTTAACATGAGGATAGGCAGTGGTAGCACACGCCTTTAATCCTAGCATTCCAGAGGCAGAAATCCATCTGTTCAAGGATACACCCAAGCATGGTCATTCATGCCTTTAATCCCAGGGAGTGATGGCAGATAGCAGAAAGGTATAGAAGGCATGAGAACCAGGAACTAGAAGCATTTGGCTGGTTAAGCATTTGGCTGGTTAAGCATTTGGCTGGTTAAGCTTTTAGGTTTTGAGCAGCACAGTTCAGCTGAGAGCCATTCGGATATGAGGACACAGAGGCTTCCAGTCTGAGGAAACAAGATTAGCTGAGAAGTTGGCCAGGTGAGGTTAGCTGTGGTTTGTTCTGTCTCTCTGATCTTCCAGAGTTCACCCCAATAACTGGCCTCAGGTTTGTTTTTATTAGTAAGACTCTCCAAGATTCCTCTACAGAATCCTTTTCCTCCTCCATTTTCTTCTCTCCCACCTCCTCTTTCTCCTGCTACTTCTCCTTCTTTGTGAAACAACATCTTGCCTAGGCAGGTCTCAAACTCATGATCCCTTCAACTCCACCTCCCACATGCCAAGAATAAAGGCATAGGCCACCACATACAGTTATGGATATTCTTCTTTATGAGAATTGCCCACAATATCCATTTTTCTCCCTGAGATCTTGTTGGGAATGATTTTTAACTGCTTCAAATATATATATATATATATTTTGGTTTTTCGAGACAGGGTTTCTCTGTGTAGCTTTGCGCCTTTCCTGGAGCTCACTTGGTAGCCCAGTCTGGCCTTGAACTCACAGAGATCCACCTGCCTCTGCCTCCCAAGTGCTGGGATTAAAGGCATGCGCCACCAACGCCTGGCTGCTTCAAATATTTTAAAATCATTCTTTACAATGAGATTTCATGCATCCATAGACATGAACAAACTACTGATCATACACACACTAGGAGTATACCATAAGTGGATTTTCCTAAAAACAAACCAATAAATGACTACATTTTTCATAATTCCTGCCTTAGTTAGGATTTTCATTGCTGTGAAGAGACATCATGACCACAGCAACTCATATAAAGAAAACATTTAATTGGGGTGACTTTCTTACAGTTTCAGAGGTTCAATAGATTATCATCAAGATGAGAGCATGGCAGCCTGTAGGCAGATGTGGTGCTAGAGCTGAAAGTGCTGCATCTTGCAGGCAACAAGAGTTAACTAGGAAACCTCAAAGCCCACCCCCACAGTGACACACTTCCTCCAACAAGGCCATACCCACCCCAACAAAGTCACACTGTAGTAGTATTTGCTCTGCCCATGACCTTAGGCTATATGGCCCAAAGGAGGTGGTACTTCCTGCCATTGTACATGACCTCTTATAAGGAAAGAGAGAAGGGCCACATGCTCCTCCCCTGTTCCTGCCTATGAAGTGGATTCACTCCCAGTCAGATCAGAGGATGACTTCTGCTGTCTACTCCGTTCTGTAATCATGAGTGTATTTCCTCAATTATATCCTAATAAATTCTGTTACCCATTTAATAGACTCACATGGGATGATTGTAATTAGTGGCACCCAACGTGGGATGCCATTTGTCATCTGAAAGTTTCTCTGGTCTCATCAAGCCACTGCAGTCCCACAGCCCACTTATAAAACAATCATTCAGAAGCTTATATTAGTTATAACTGCTCAGCCATTAGCTCAGGCTTATTACTGACTAGCTCTTATACTTAAATCAACCCATAATTCTTATCTATGTTTAGCCACGTGGCTTGGTACCTTTTCTCAGTTCTGCCTTGTCATCTTGCTTCCTCTGTGTCTGGCTGGTGAGTCCCGACTCAGCCCTTCCTCTTCCCAGCATTCTCCTCATCTGCTCGCCCCACCTATACTTCCTGCCTGACTACTGGCCAATCAGCATTTTATTAAACCAGTGTACAAAAGCATTATCCCACAGCACCACACCTCCTAATAGTGCCACTCCCTGTGAGATTATGAGGGCCAATTGCATTCAAGCTAACACAGTTCCTTTTCACAGGATACTCTTCAGAGATGCAGAGTACAGGTAGGAAGGCAGATGGCTGGCTGTCAGGCCTTGAGGATGGATGGTGAGATTTACCATAAAAGGTTTACTTATGTTATGGGGAAGGTGAATGTTTTTTGTCATGGTAGGACCACAGAGGGGGATGAATGACTCTGACTGTCATGGAATGTATGTGACAATGAATCTTGGTTGTCAACATGATTATACTGAGACATACCTAGAGATCTGGAAAGCACAATTCTGGGTATGTCTGCAAGGGTGTTTCTAGGGAGGATTTATTAAGGGGAGGAGACCTATCCTGAATGTTTATACTACAGACTTACAGGGGAAAGATGACACTAGCTAGGGAAGATTGGCTCTCTTCTTTCTCTCCATCCGTTAGTGTGCTATGAGCCTCTCTGCTGGGTCATACTCTGTTCACTACAGTGAAGACGGAAACTCTTGGAACTCAGTATTTTGTCACAGTAATGAGAATCACAACACAGAATTACACAAAGTTACACAAAGTAACTTACTTTATAAAAGGAACAGCCACAAAATAAACCTAGATGCATCAGGGGAAAGTTATAATGGATACAGTAAGAAAGAATCTAGGTAAACTAAGAACCACACTGAGGGGAGAGGAGAGAAAGGCGCTAAGACACTCTTGAGAGAACATTCTTGACACTTGAATGCTAAAGACCCAAAGAACTATCCACAAACCTATTTGATTTTGGTGTGTGTGAATGCATCAGACAGTAACCACACATACTTCCTTGTTCTAGTTACTAAAAGGGCAAAGGCTATCTCAGTTACCATGGGCACAGCTTGTACCTACATCTTGGTCTCCAAATTCCTTTCTGCAATTAAAAATAAAAGGTAAAAAACAAAACAAACAAAAACAAAAAACTGTCCTCTTTGGAGAGAAATGATTCTAGGAGAAGGTACAAGGAACACACAGCATGCATCTGCAACATTTGAAAGTGAGGAAGTTCGGCCAGCAAAATGGGTCAGCAGGTAAAGGTACTTCCTGTCAAACCTGAGTTCAATTCCTGAGACCTACATGGAGGAAGCAACCTGTGAACAGAATCTCAGACAGACAGACAGACAGACAGACAACACACACACACATACACACACACACACACACACACACAGACACCCCACACACCACAGACACACACATGCTGCATATACACACACCACATACACATACATACCACATACGCATACACACACACCACATACACATATACCACACACACGCCACACATACCACATACATACACACATCACATACACACACACACCCCACACACCCCACACACCACATACATACACACCACATACACATATACCATATATGCATACACACACACCATATACACACATCATATATACATACACACACATCACATACATGCATACCACACACACACCACACACATACACATCACCTACACACACACACACACACACACACACACACACCACACACCACATACATATACACAACATACACACACATACCACATGTACCACATACACACACACAGACACACAGACACACACACACACACACACTAACTAACTATTCTATTAAAAAGAAAGTAAATAAGTGAAGGAAAAAAAGAGAAGATGGCAGTGAATCAAATGAACATAGGAGCGCCCTGGAAAAGGTAACAACTGCTAAATTTTGACAAATCTGATCAACATAATAGTTACAGCATTAGATTACAACCACATAATAAAATAATTATTCAAGGATCCATAATAATATAAGTAAATGACTGAGTAAATGGAGGAGAAATGATAACTCTTTGTTCAACAATAATGCCGAGGAATAAATGTGAATGAATAAGCAAACTGTTCATATGAAAACAGCACAGGGACAGTACCACTTGATTCATGCTAGAATTTGTGGACAATAACATGCCGATACAGTTACAAAATATCACATTTATTTCTTTGAATATGTAGTCATTATAAATGAAAAACACTAACTTTACTCTGAAGGGTCCTAAGAAACAACAGCTTAGCCATGATCAAGCATGGCATCACCAGTAATAAAACATGCTAACATTACATGATGCTAGCATGATACCCTGGGAAAGGCACACGGCTTTTTACTAATGCATAAACTTAATCTAACCAGGAGAAAGCACCAAACAAAGCATAACCAAGGCACAGTCTACCATGTAACTGAGAATCCACCAAGAGGCAACATCATAACAAACAAAGACAGGAATTGTCACATCCTGGGATGACTAAATGACACAGGACAACTAAGTGTAATGTGGGATACTAAGCAACAAGGGAACATGTGTGAAAAGCTGTTGAGTTCTGAAAATGGTCCACACTTTATGTAACAGGGCTTCCAATAACTAAGCCTAATTTCTGAGTTTTTATAAGGTCCTTTGGTTATGTGAGATGTTAACACAAGAAAACCCTGTGTGAAGGGCATCTGGAAACCCACGGCTGTTGTGGCACCCACCTGCCAATCAAACAGAAGCTATGGTGCTGAGCAACGCTGCAGATGCTGCTACATTATTGTACAGACTTAACACCTCAAAGAAGTTGGAATGCAGTCTACTTTCTGTTCCTTGTTAGGTTACTGACTTCATTTCCCCCTTGCCTGGGTATGTAAAATCTGCTCCCACCTTCTTGAAATTAACTAGGCCTTACATATTGTTAATTTGATTTTATTCAGTGTCACAGAAGATTCTCATAGCATTGTTGGGGATATTTTATTAACTATCTTGCAGTTGTATTTTAGTGTGTGTGTGTGTGTGTGTGTGTGTGTGTGTGATTTTACTTTTACTTTCCTTTAAACCACAGGATATTTTCACAAGCATTATTTGGGTGCTTTGGGTTATTCACCTTTAATGTAGGAGAAACAATACAGGACCACTTCAGCATCTTGTAGCTCACAGGAAATTATTGACAACAGGCTTCCTGACATACTGTCTCTAGAACTGGGAGATTAGTTCTTTTAGTCATTTTCTGTTATTTTATTGGGTGGTCAGAGGAGGCTTTATTAAATACTGCTGGGTAGAGATCATTTACGACCAGAGGCTGGTAACAAAAATGCCTGTGTTTTGAAATTGAGAGTTTTAGCTGGATTTCTACTGAGGAAGAACATTTGCATTGTGAACATTTTATCTGGAGTTCCTGCACACTAGAGTCAGAAAGGAGGAAGTTAAGTAACAGATTACTTTTTCATAGGAAAATTAAAGCAAGAGAGTTGGCTTTCTCTACAACAAGTATCAGGAAGTTAGATAATGGCCTGGAAACCGTGAAGTTGATTACAAAATGAATATTTAAAAGCCCGTATGATTTAATGCATTCTTGTTTCCATTCCCTTTATTCTTTACAAAGGCAAAGAGTCCTCTGTAAATATTGCTTTAAGGATTATCAGGCTTTCATTTTCAAATTCATCCAAAGGCCATAATTTAAACCATAATATTGGCTTTGCAAATGTAAACAGAGATTGAGCCATTTTCCTTTAGCTAATAGGAATACCAATGAAATTACAGCCAATTAAATAATTGCTCTATTAACCTAATGCATTACCAATGCGCTGTGTGGCATGGTAAATGTGTACAGAAGCACAGCCCAGAGAAAACAGAACGGCATCAAGGTGAAGGTAATGGAGCGCAGCATATTTCAAAAGTTGCATTCACAGAGAATAAAACACATATTGGGAGCTGGGATATCTCTGACTCTTTTGTCTGCTCTTGGGACTCTTTTCCTCCTGTTGGGTTGCCTTGTCCAGCCTCGATATGACAACTATTGTCTTGTCATATTGTATGTTATTTTATCCTGCTTGGCTGTTGTCTTTTGGAGGCCTGCTCTTTTCTGAAGAGGAAATGGAGGGGGAGTGGACTTGGGGGAGACAGAAGGTAGTTAGGGAACTGGGTGGGGTAGAGGGAGGGGAAACTGTGGTTGGGATGTATTATATGAGAGAAGAAGCTATCTTCAATAAAAAAGAAATTCTGATACATTAATTTCATACTTTATAGTTTTGCAGTGGCTGAAGGTAGAAAAATCTTAAGAGATTTTTAAAGGTTTTCAATTGATTCCAAGGATACTTGATGCAGAACAAACTGTCTCCAGGATATGTTTAACTTGGTTCCTCTGCCTTATGGACACCAGCAGCAGGGAGCTGCCTTTGTCTGTGCAGTCGGAGCCCCAGCTGCATCTCTCCAACGGTGCTTCCTTGGTGACTGGCCACTCCTAAGAAGATTTGAACTACTTATCTGCATAGACAAATCTCTTTAGGACTTGATTCATGCTCCAAAGTCCCAGCCCACCTTCTCCCACCATTCTGTAAGGCCTTCACTCCTCCCTCTAGCTTCTGCTTGGCGAGGCTTAGCTATCCCTGACAGCTATTCGTGCCAGGGGAGAGCTGATACTTTCCTGTGAACATTCATTCTTCATGATCTAACTTGAATGTAATTTCTTCTGCTAAGTTTTATCTGTCTGTTCCACTTCCAATCTCCTCTTCTGCTTTACTTTAGAAAATTATCCATTTTTTCCCTCCAAGGATCAGAATTTTCAGTCTCACCCCTGACCTACATAAAAGGGAGATGAGCTAGAAAGTGAATTAAACACCAATAGCTAATGATTTAATCAATCATGCCTATGAAATGAAACCTCTATAAAATTCCTACCTGATATAGCTCTTACCTATGTAAAACTTACAAGTGTCAGGAAACCTCTGGCTGGTGAATATACCGTGTGTTGGGCTGGAGCTAAACACCTATTCCATGGTTTGGAAAATTCCTATGCTCTGGACCATCGGGATCTTCATGTGGCTGTTTATTCCTATCCCACAATATCCTTCATAGTAAAGTGATAAATATAGTAAGCATGTATTTCCTTGAGTTTTTGGATATTTGGGCAACTTATGAAACCTAAAGGGCTATGGGGACTCCAAGTTTGTAGTCGAGTTGGATAGAAAGGAAAGTAATCCAGGGATCCACTGCCATCTGGGATTAGCCCCTGAAATAGGGCTGCAGTCTATGTAACCAATCCCTCAGTCTGTGTGTCTACACTGACTCTGAGTGTTCGTTGTGGAATATTACTTTAACTATGTAAAGGTGTGTTACATTTGTTTATGCTGCATTTGTTCAACAACATAAGATGTGTTAATTTGTTTAACCTTGCCTGCTTAAGTCACCTGATTGGTCTAATAAAATAGCTAATAACTAGGCAGTAGAGGCATAGGTGGGACTGGTGGGCAGAGAGAGTAAGTAGGAGGATTAATCTCGGCTTCAGAGGAGAAGAGAATGAGGGAGAAAGAGAGGGAAATGCCTGGGGTCAGCCAGCCAGGCTTCAGCCAGCCAGCCAGGCACAGAGTAGGAAGTACAGAATGAAAGAAAGGTAAAAAGCCCTGAGGTAAGACATAGATGAAGAGAAACACGTTGAATTAAGTTAAAAGAGCTAGTGGGACAAGCATAAGATAAGGCTGAGCATTCATTATTAATAAGAAGTGTCCATGTCATGATTTGGGAGAAGTTGGTGGACTAAAAGAAGCCTCAATGGGGGTTGGAACTTCCAGACCAAAGCTGGAATGGCTACCCACTACACTAAGACACACATCTTGTGTCTGTGGAGCACTGAAGAACTGTTTGGTGTCTAAATCCAAGCATTGTATTTGGTGTTGGCAGTTGAACTGAGCGGGGGAAATAATTTTCCTAGAAATGCTATGGACAGATAGAAGGAAAGACAGAAAGAAGGAATTGGTACCATATTAATCAGCTTTCTGTGTTGTAACATATTTGAGACAAATCAACTTAAAGAGAGGAATGGTTTGTTTTAGCAACAGTTTTGAATGTCTCCATCTATGAGCAAGTGGCCCTATTGCTATGAGTCTATAGCTCAGCACATCATGGTGGAAGTAGGTGGCAAAGGCGTAGGACCACTTTGTCTTATCGGAGAAAAAGAGAGAGGAGACCAGCATCCTATCATCCTAATTTGAGGGGTCACATCCACTGACCTAAGACTTCCCACTGAACCTCATTTTCTTAATAGTTTCAACGACATCCAATCAGCACACACTGAGGACCCTAACTTAGAACCTAGGGCTTTCACAGCTATACCACTCTTGGGCATATATCCAAAAGGTACTCCATCCTACCACAAGGACACTTGTTCAACTCTGCTCACAGCAGCTTTATTCATAATAGCCAGAAACTGGAACAACCCAGATGTTCCTCAACCAAAGAATGGATAAAGAAAATGTGACACATTCACACAGTGGAGTATTACTCAGCTGTAAAAAAAAAAAAAAAAATGACATCATGAAATTTGCAGGCAATGGATGGAACAAGAAAAAAACCAAAAGACAAACATGGTATGTACTCACTTGTAAGTGGGCATTACCTGTCAAGTCTGTTAAGTACAGGATAACTGGCAGACCCAGAGAGGCTAAATAACAAGGAGGGCTCAAGGGAGGGCTCATGGCTTTCCCTGGGAAGGGGAAACAGAACAGATTTTGTGGGTGGCAGGGATGTAATGATCAGATAGGGACGGGATGGGGTTGGACAGAGTACTGGGAGAGACTACTGGAATTGGGCAGCGATGGAGAAACCCAGTCAATGGAAACCCCACAGAATCTATGAGAGTGACCCTAGTGAAAACTCCTAGCAATGGGGATATGGAGCCTAAAGGAGCCATCTTCTATTACCAGGCAAGGCTCTCAGCAGTGGGACTGAAATATGGACACATACTGTGAAATTTGGGAAAATTACCTAGGATAGAATTGTTCTATCTTTAACCTCATGAGGTGCTACTGTCAGATTGATTCCTAAGCTGGTTTAGCCAGTTTTTCCAGTCCTATGCATGTGTTCTCTCTACCTGTCTTTCTCTCTGTATCTGTCTTGTCTGTGTGTGGTGCTGAGAACTGAACCCAGGGCTTCTCACATACGAGGCAAGTGCTCTACCACCAGGATACATTCCTAGCCCTTTGCATCTTAGTTCTGAGACATGGTCTTGTCGAATAGTCCAGGCTAGCTTTGGGCTTACTATGTAGCACAAGCAAGCCTTGAATTTGTAATCTTCCTGCTTGAGTCACCCGAGTAGACAGATTTAAAGGCATGTGTCACCTTATCTAATCGATGTCTGGGCTTTAGTTGGGGTTGTATGAGTTTATAGAATATTTTGGAAGGATTATTTTTTTTTAAAATTGTTCCATAGGCTGCCCTAGTTGAACTCAGTGGGCCACAGAACAAAACAGGAAGACATACATGAGGGTTGACAGTGGTGCAGTAAGAGGATCAGGGATGCTCCTTGTTATCATGGAACAAGTTTAATGAAAACTGAATCTTTAATTCTGGTGTGTTCTCAATTTATTCATTTCACTTCTCTTTTGAAGTCTTTTAATTTCTTTGGTGGTATTTTGCAGGATTTTTTGTTTGTTTGTTCTTTTTGAGATGGGGGCTTAGGATGTAGTCCTGTCTTGAACTCTCTATGTAAACCAGGCTAGACTCTAGCTCATAGAGATCCACCTGATTCTGTCTCAGGAGTGTGGGGATTAAAGGCAGGTACCACCATGCTTGGCATGTTTTACAGGTTTTTAAATTTTTGTTATTATTATTATTTTATTTTATGTGTTTTGAGTGTTTTGCCTGCATGTATGTCTATGTATCATGAGTGTGTCTGGTATTCTAGGAGGCCAGAAGAAGGCATCAGTTTCCCTGAACTGGAGGTACAAGTGGTTGTCACCACGTGGGTGCTGGGAATTGAACCAAGTCTTCCGGAGAGGCAGCTAGTGCTCTTATCCACTAAGCCATCTCTCAAGCTCCTACTTTATGGTTTTAACTATAGAGGGAGGTAATCTACATACTTTGTTATGTTTATTTCTGAATATTTTATACTATTATACATGGAAATGTACAATTAATATGCTATTGTAAATTGCCTTTTTCTAGTACGTAGAGACAAATTTTTGTATTGAATTTTTATTCTGCATTATGGCTAAATTTATTACATTTCCTAGTTATTTATGGGTTCCTTGGAATTTTCTATATAGAATCTGCTCATCTGCAAATAGAAAGTCTTTTCTCTCTTTCTTGTCTTAGTGTACTGAAGATACTGAGTACAGTAGTAAATGAAGTGGCAAGAGAAGACATTCTTGTCCAATCTGCGTCATGTTAACTATGGGCTTTTCATAATCAAAATGAGTATGTTTCTTTTCATTCCTAATTTACTGAGTTCTTGTTGAGCTATGATTTTGTTAGATGTTTTGCTGTATCTATAGCTATGGCCAGATTTTTTTCTACTATATTCTTTTGATATGTGAATTGTTTTGATTGATTTTCAGGCACATGTAAATAATTTGACCGAAGCTGGAAAGAGAAGGATGGAATTCGAGGGTAGAAAGCAGGAAGTGAAACGTGTGTCAGGACATCCCTTGTCTACGGAGCCTTAAAAGCCAGCAGAACACCCTCAAGTACAGGCTATTTTATGTAGTAAGGACAAGAATGAGACATACTCAAAAAGGAAAAAACAACCTTTTAATAAGATTTAAAAGTTTTTCACGTTTATTGAGAGAACTCACTTTTAGTTGTTCTGACAATACCTTAAAATGTCGGTAATTCAATATTAAATTCTATGAAACATTTCAAGTCAGTGCGCAAAGCCACATTTTTCATTTTCCTCCTGAAAGACATCCTGTTTGCAAATAACTTATCTATGCCAAGTTATGTAAAAATTTAAATTCCTAGCTAAAAGTTTTAGAAGTAATCAGACTCCTTTATTATAAAAACAAAAATGTTTTTTATCATTAAATTTAACTGCAGTATTAGGCTACTGTCTGATGCTTTTGATTTCATGAACGTTCAATGTCATTCTAGAAAGAAAACATTTGGGTGTTTGGGGGCAGGACTAAGCATCCATTCCCACTAAAACTGAAACTAAAATGAAACAATAAATCATGAAAAAAATAATAGTTCCCATAAAAAATACAGTTTCCTAAAAGGTAAATTATAAAAGTATGCATTTACCCAATCATTTGAAATACCATAATCATACAGTCTGCTCATCAAAAGACTTTTAAGACTCATTAAAATCATAAAACAATTCTAATTAAAACCACATTTAAATTGTTTCTCTAACTAACCTACACAGTACTTTAAATCAAACAAAAAAGTTGTATAAAAGATCCAATTAATTGTAAGTTTTTGTAAGAATTAAAGCCTAATTACTCTATGATTAAGTTCCCCCAAAATGTAATCATCAATGGCTCTATTCAGAAGAATTAGCCTTCTGTACCCCAGATGCCAGTGCGGAACTGCAGCCGCCCTTGACACCAGCAAAGCTATTCATGTGAAATCAGCATGGCTGTGGAAACTTCACCTCACCCCCACTGGGCTCCAAGTGGAGAGACCAAACAAAGCAGCTAGTTTATACAGATAAACGGCTCCTTATCTGCAGACTTCCCTATCTGACTAAAGGAATATATGTTCATCGGCGAGTTAAAAAACCAAACAACTCCATCATCAGGACAGGTCTGGAAGCAGCACTTGTTTAAAAGATTCCCACATGTAGTTGGGAAAGATGCAGAAGGGATGAAAACAAAAGAGATCCGCGGCTCACAGAGAAAGGGAGCTGGCCTTCTGAGGGGACGCGCCAAAGCAGTCCCTTCTGCTCCGCGCAACTTTGCTTTCTTACTCAGCTACTTGAAATGTTTTTCATTTTTATTAGCCCAACTTCCCACGGGAAAGAAAATAAAAAAAAGCCCTGTGACATCGCTGCCACTTGTGTGTTCTCCGAAACTAATTAACCCTATGAAGTTATTAGGGCGGCATCATTTTTTTCTATGACATCATGCAAGGTGAAGGTCACTTCTATAATATTCTGGGTTTCATTCATGTGGTGCATATCCCACAAAATATAATTTATTGTAATTTCCCTAGTGCCCTGATAGCCAAGTGATTAGTTATTATGGTACATAAAAAGCTCAGACATATCACACATGATTTATAGCCTCTATTTATGATAATCTAATTTTCTTTTATGGTAAAAAGAAATTTACTATTTATGTTTTATAGATTGTTATTTTGAGGAAATGATTATTTAAAGCATTTTTTCATGTGGATACTTGCTGATTGTGAGGCATCTGGAGGCTGAGACATCCCACGGATTGAGAGAGAAGGTACTTGCTTATCCAGTAGATAAGAGTGTTCTCTGAAAATCCCAGGGCTGAAGCTAGACGCAGAGGTTGTTGACTGGTTAAGTCAGCCTTGCTTACCAACAGGCATCGGCGAGGAGAATGTGGTTCTGGGGAATGGCAAGGAGCATAGTGTCTCCCTGGTATAGACTTCAGTCCCCACTGGTGCACACTACTTAGCTCCCAAGCCCACAACTATATGCAGTGAAAA
>CABHPP010141266.1:4494-40988 GCA_902168425.1 Peromyscus attwateri | reverse complement strand
AAAAGGAGAGAAGGGGGCAGGGGAAGGGATAGGGATGCAAAGGAAGACAGTGTGGGTCAGTGGTCTAGATTCCTTGTTTGTAAGCCCATTCTCCTTCAAATATTAGTGTAAATGTGGTAAGAATTTGGGCAGATATGTTTGCCTCTCAGCCTTAGTTCTGGGGAAAAAACAGTGAAACAATGATCTGCTGGGCTTGATGTAGTATACAGCTTTAATCCTGACACCCCGGAGGCCAAGGCAGAAGGATCCTGAAGTGTGAGGCCAGCCTGAGGTACACAATGAGATGTTGCTTTAAACAAAGAAGACATGAAACTGGAACCCCCAGTCTTCTCTCACTTATTATGCATACACAACATAACACACATAAACATACTTAGAGAAAATTCTCTACAAAAGAACATTTTTTGCAGATCTTACTGATAAAAGAAGGCCGGGCCTATTTCCTCTGTTTCTAGAGCCATATTTAGTTATTTAAAGCAGCCTTCAAGAAAACCCCACATCCAGTCATACAGGAAGCAGGTTGAGCAGATGAGAGCACCACAGAGCAATATCTCTTTGATTGAAGTCCGTGGCAAAGACAAAAAACTACCCCTGTGCTTACTTAAGATATAATAGCTCACTGGTGGGGAAAGCAGATTCAGTCTACCGGATAAGAAGCTATCAAGAGGCTGATTCATCCAGTTTAATGTCTAATTTTATAACCCCCCCCCCCTTTGGAAAGTTTACAGACCTTAGTCAAGGAACTGTTCACTTTGTTTTGTAACTGAGGCCTTAGTGTGTGTCCCTCACTGCGTTCTGATTCTGAAGCATCTTCTCATTTAATTCTCAAAGCAACCATGAAGTCGTCAGCAGTTTCTCTGTTCTGTAGTTGAAGAGGTAACCACTGGGTATTTAAGCATCGCTTTAAAAGTTTACCTGTTTAGTAAATGACAGAACCTGAATTCAAATCTCTGGCTTGGCTGCCTTGCTGCTGCTCTGCTTCCCTGGCTTCCTGTTCGTTCTAAACCACACAGGAGAACAATGGCTCAGGGCTCTCTGGCAAAGTCAGCTGCAGGCTCGGAGGTCACCTGGTCAGTGACCTTCCTTCGCCGGCACCCTTTCCTCATTTTCTGTAGCACTTCTGGGGAGGGTCCTGTCTCTCCTCGCCACTGGTGGCGTTTAGTCCGTCACCTGCTTCTCCCTGATGGTCTAGTTCTATAACCAATGTGTAGTAGAATATTATCTTAAGGTGTGTTGCATTTGTTTAACTCTGTGAAGCTGTGTTACTGTGCCTGTCTAAAACACCTGATGGTCTAATAAAGAGCTGAACGACCAATAGTGAGGCAGGAGAAAGGACAGGCAGAGCTGGCAGGCAGAGAGAATTAATAGAAGGAGAAATCTGGAAAGAAAGGGGAAAGAGCAAGAGAACAAGGAGAGGAGAATGCTTGGGGCCAGTCACCCAGCCACCCAGCCACCCAGCCATCTAGCCAGCTACAGAGTAAGAGTGAAAGTAAGATACAATAAGTAAGAGAAAAGAAAAAGCCCAGAGGCAAAAGGTAGATGGGATAATTTAACTTAAGAAAAGTTGGCAAGAAACAAGCCAAGGTAAAGGCTGGGTATTTTATAATTAAGAATAAGCCTCTGTGGTGGCGCACGCCTTTAATCCCAGCACTAGGGAGGCAGAGCCAGGCGGATCTCTGTGAGTTCGAGGCCAGCCTGGGCTACCAAGTGAGTTCCAGGGAAGGCGCAAAGCTACACAGAGAAATCCTGTCTCGAAAAACCAAAAAAAAAAAAAAAAAAAAAAAGCCTCCTTGTGTGATTTATTTGGGAGCTGGGTGCTGCCCCCCGCCCCAAATATAAGAGCAAAAAGAGCCAACAACACAATGATCACTCCGTGGGAGTCAGCTACTGAGCAGTGTGCTGGTTCAACAGAGGAACAGGTAAAGGACAGAGTGAGGTAAGGAGACGGAGTCCCATGAATAGACAATGAGAGTGAAGTTGCCGGGCCTGGAGCTGAGACGGAGCAAACAGAAGGCAGGGCAGTTGTCCTCTTACCTTGTTGGGTGACAAGAGACCAGTGTCAAAGACCTTCACGAATTAATTTAGAATGCTGTCTGAGGACCAGGGGGGAGTTCTGTAACAAAGAACAAAGAGAGGAAGATGTGGTCAGTGGGGAGGATGTTTTCAGAAAAGGTCTCTGTGAGAAAGTGATGCTTAACGTGTGCTTACACCAGACTGTGTGCGTGTTGTTGCTTCTAGAACAACGCAACTGCTGACTTGATGGAATTACGCTTAGCAGCAGGACTTCTAACACATACAGGTAGTTCTCCCATCGGTTTTAGAAGCAAATGTCAGCTTAAAACTGGGCATTTCTGTATTGAATTATGAAGGTTCAGGAATTATTTTCATCATATTACCTATAGTAAGTGGCAATAGTTACTAATTTTTACAGTAAAGAGAACATAGTTTTGTGATGGGATTTCTCTTTTCTAACATTCCTTAATGGAAGTTCAACTATTTCTCTCTAGTAACGGTCCCCTTACTGTTTGTGATGGCTAATCTTGGTTGCCAACTGGACACATGTGGGACTGGGGCATTTCCTCCATCAGATCGCCCATGGGCATGTCTGTGGGGGCGTTTTCTTAATTGATGATTGATGTGGGTGGACCCACCTCACTTCTGGGAGCACTCTCCTTGGCAAGTGGTCCTGAGCTGTACAAGAAATGAGTGTGAGCCTGGCGCGAGCTAATGAAGCTTGGCCAGCAGAACTAGAGGAGAATTCAAGGCAACTGGATACTTCCTTCTTGATGCATTCCTTATTTTTGACTCACGGTGGTTATGGGGCAGGCAGTGGTCCAAAGGAGATGTGAGACAGAGGGAGATGGAACTGTGCTGCACTGTTTACCTTATATCCTTCCTCTGCATGCTCTCAACCAAAATGTACGATGGTTTTTAGTCTCTCTGAGTTTCTCAAGTTTTAAAGACAATACATCCTTCTTTATTCTGTAGTTACTCTGGGGGAAGTGCAGCCTTTGCTTGATCTAAATTCAGTCTGCACTACCAGAGTTATTGATGGGGGAAAGTTACTAAACACGTTTCACCTTTGTGATGAGAAAATCAGCCTCACAAAAAGTGGAAAGAACCCCAGTTACCAGTACCAGTAAGCAACAATAAAGATCTCAGTTATTAGTGTAACAGGGTCCCAGACCTTAGGAGGCCCCCAGATCTTCGTACAACCTCCTCCTTGGGGAAAGTACCATTCAGGTTGTAAAACTCAGCATACAGGAAGTGCTACCTGCCAAAAGGAACCTAAAAATCTGATCCACCAAAGTCCATAGTTCTGGGAAAGTTGTTCTGGCATATTATTTTAACTAGGCAAAGATGTGTTACATTTGTTTATGCTGCATTTGTTTAACAATGTAAAGATGTGTTACTTTGCCTACCTAAGGCACCTGATTGTTCTAATAAAAAGCTGGAGGGCCAGTAGCTAGGCAGGAGAGGGACAGGTGGGGCTGGCAGGCAGAGAGGATAAATAGGAGGAGAAATCTAGGCTCAAAGAGAAGAAGAAGAGAACGAGAGAGAAAAAGGAGAAAAAGAGGGGCCAGGCAGCCACCAGCCAGCAGACACAGAGTAGGACATACAAAATGAAAGAAAGACAAAAAGCCCTGAGGCAAAACGTAGATGAAGAGAAACAGGTTTAATTAAGTTATAAGAGCTGGCAAGAAACAAGGCTAAGCTAAGGCTCAGTATTCATAACTAAGAAGTCTCGCCAGGCAGTGATGGCACACACCTTTAATCCCAGCACTCAGGAGGCAGAGCCAGGCCGATCTTTGTAAGTTTGAGGCTAGCCTGGTCTACAGAGTGAGATCCAGGACAGGCACCAAAGCTACACAGAGAAACCCTGTCTCAAAACAAAAACAAACAAACAAAACAAAACAAAACAAAAAAAAAAAAGAAAGAAAGAAAAAGAAAAAGAAATCTCCGTGTCATGATTTGGGAGCTGGTTGGTGGCCCAGAAATGTAAAGATGTGTTACTTTACAGAAAGTCTGTGAATGTCCTTGCATTTTGACTTCTGTAGTTCCAGTTATAGCTAACTGTTCTGTTTAACTGAAGTATGTCAACATGTCAACCCAGAACATGGTGTTTGTGCTTAAAAGCTCACCCTGAAAAAGGCTCCATGCTACACTGGGATCCTAAACACCTAGTGTAGTCGCTGGCTGCCTGGCTAATAAAGACTTTCTGTTGGTTTAAACCCATGTCTGAGCAGTCTTCTCTGGTGAATACTCCATATCATTAGCTTGTTTGTTGAAGTGAGAAGATTTTTTTTTTCTGGCTAAATGATTTATTTGCACATAGAATCCAAGATTGAAAAAATCAAAACAAAACAAAACAACTGATGTTTTATTTTGCTCTTTTCCCCTAAATATATTTATACTTATATACTTAGTGGTGTTCTCTCTCTCTCTCCTCTCCTGTGTGTGTGTGTATTGCAATTTAAGCATAGGGAAAATCTATATATTGTAATGAAAAAGGAAGTGAATGAAGGCAGATTGGAAAGCAAATTGTTATTATCTAAAACTGATGGGCCACCATGACTATGTCTAGCTCTGTTTAAGAAAACACTTTTGCATTCAAATATGAATGGAATTGGACTCCCAGCCTGTGGTTCCAGCCTCTGCAGAGGGCCTAGCTGGAGATGAAGTGATTTTGACAAAATGCAAGAAACCTCTGCTTGGAACCTAAGGGGACTGATCTGCGGATACCTTCATATGGTTTAAGGTGGCTGTCTTGGACTTTGTCTAGTAGTAACCTAGTTGAGGGTTTACACCAACTCACCAGTAGCCAAGAAGGGCTCCTGTGGTAGTTTCCAAAGATTTTTCAGATATGACATGAAAGGGTGCTGTCAAACCCCTGATCAAGACATCACAAACACAAGATAGGATTAGAAAACTAGGCTTCCTCTTCTGGTAAGAGGAAGGAGAAAAGATCTTAGACTAGTAACAACAAAACACCCTCAGATAGCACTCTGGGGGTACATGCTCCAGTGTTGAGGAGATAAATCCTGAACAAAAGAGAAAAAGAGACAGCCGCTGAAGGTTGGGTCAGTTTCTCATAGACTATGTTAGTGATAAAAGCCCCATGAGCTAGCAGGAGATAGATTATGCTCTTTGCTCGGGACAGGGGCCCATGACCCTCTTTTCTCTGAAACAGCAACAGCGGCAGCAAAGTAAATGAGGAAAGGAAAGTCTCTCTTCTAAATGGGATCCCCGGTCACCTTCCTCTTCCTCTTGTGCCGGAACCACCAGGTTCAGCTTCAGCGCCAGCTGCTCTTTATTCTTTACCTCCCAGATAAAGAAAACAAAACTACACTAAAGCCTTAAAAAATACCAGAGCGAAATCCAAAACCTTCCCTTCTCCACAGGAGAGCCCCCTCAACAGAGGTTCCCACTTAGGGACGTTGCCCTGCATTGGAGAGAAAGCTGGGCTCTGTCAGCATCCTTCTCCTCAGCAGTTCGGAGGTCCCACCTTTAACTGGCAACTGATAGGAGACCCAAGGGTGGTGAGTTGCTAATCAATTGGATCAATTCCTTGGGCCCAAACTCAATTCCTGGTTCAAGTTGATATCAATATGAGAATTTTCTTCTCCGATGAAGAAACTGAGATATAAGAAGGACCACCAAGGCTATTTGGGAAAGAAAACATCCACCTGGATATGGTATAATGACAACAGAGTTTTAAAAAAAAAATTTCCTCAATGAATAACCCGTGTAGAATAATAAGAATGGGATCCATGAAGGCTACATGTGGGATCTTGGAAACTTGATAATAAGGGGGATTAGAAAATCAGTACCCAGTCCTAGAATATAAAAAATCCTTGAATGCACAAAACAAGAGAAAGGATGTTCCAGAAGACTGAACGTTGGAAGGACAGCAAGAAGATTGCAGAAGGAAAAACATGTTATAAATGAAGAGAGAAAAAGGACATTTCAAAAGAGAATGCTCTGAGATCCTAGGGGGAAAAAAGGAATTCTTGTGAAAATTCCAATGGAGAGAAGGTTGTCTTATGACTGGCAACAGGAAAAAAAATGGGTAATTAAAAATATGTGTACAGGTCATCTTAATTTTCTACAATGTGCCGTGTGTGATTTCCATTCAATTCGTGTTTAGGGAAATGAAATTAGAAATAGTAAGTTAGCGTGAGAGAGGATTAGGATATTGTAAGAGGCTGAAGGTATAAAAAGAGAAAAGAATATTTTAGATAAGGATGAATTTTGTAAGAGTTTGTCCTTAGAAGGAAAAAGTAAAAGGTGAAGACAAAATCATGAGAGCTCTTAGTCAAGTTTCAGAAAGTCTGACCTGTACAAGATTTGTAGAGGATGGAACCTAAGGATGATATGTGTTTGATGATTAAAATTGCTAAGGTATGATCGCTAATCTTGGTCATCAACTTGGTACACCTGGGAAGAGGAAACCTCAGTTGAGGAATTGGCTTCATCAGACTGACCTACAGACATGTCTTTTGGAGCATTTTCTTGGTTGCTGACTGATGTAGTGAATGGTACCATCCCTGGGCAGGTGGTATTGGGTTGCATAAAAAAGGCAGCTAGTGAACGCCTCTTCCCTGAGGACTGGCTGTCATAGTAACAGAAGGTACCATGTAAGCAGCCAAAGGCTTGAAAACTAATCGGAAGTCCTACCCAGCTGTGGTGCCCGTGAAACACAATGATCAGCACAGCTGATCACAGCAAGCCATCCCTGAAGGTGAAGTAGTGGCCCTCACATCTCAGCAGTAACCAATAGCTCTCTAATTGGGCTTAAGACTCCCTCAACAGGAGAAAAACCATGCCTGCTCCCGTAAACCTAGTCAACGACCTGGGGCTAGTGAGATCATGATTTTAGAGAAACTACTACTCTTTTACTAGGCCAATATAATTTTTACTTGCATTCTAAATGCTTTTTTATTAAACATAATTTCTTTATTTAATCTTTGGAAATTTGCACCCCAATTCTGCCCACCTCCCAGTCTCTCCCATGTCCTCCCCCACTCCTGCAGTGCCCCCACAAGAAAATTTATAAAAATCAAGACAAAAGAAGCAAACAAACAAACACAAAGAAAAAGAAAAACAACAACACAAAACCCCTTCATTCCTCCCTCTTTCCCGCCTCTCCAACACCTCCTCCTTCGTCCTGGTGGCATTGGGAGTGGTGTGTCACACAGTGTACCCTTTGGTCCAATCAGCTTTACTAGCAAATGTTCATTGCAATGAATCATTGGTCTGGTTCAAGGCCTCTGGTTTCTGGTATACCATCATCACTGGGTCCTCACCAAATATCCTGTGACTGCCCTAAGTCATGGAGGTTCTTTGGGTATCGTTCCACAGAACCAGTCCTTTCCAGTTTCAGCAGGTTCTAGATGGGGTAGATGTTAGGGTGGGCCAACCCAAGGCCCTGTTATGGGCCTGGCTTGTAGTTGAACTGGTCAGTCCAGACCTCTGGGGCTGCCCCTTTCAGGCGAGGGGCAAAGCCAGCTCCCCTAGGCCCATGCCATCAGGGTCAGTCCTCCCTTGCCCATGGTTAGTGCTGGGGCCATCTCTTCTGAATGCAGGGGGGTGAGGGCAGCTCTCCCATGAGATTTGGGGCCAGCTCTTGCTGCAGTGTCCATTGGGAAGCAGGGCCAGTTATCCCAGGGTCAGTGAAGGGTGAGGTCGGCTCAGCATGCACCTCTGTTGTCATCATGCATGATACCTGATTTCATCATGCATGATACCTGTGCCCCCTGAGGTGACACGGGCCACAAGAATCAACACAGACCCCAGCTGCAGCTGGACCATAGACCCAGATATGGCCCTCAGCAGCAGCTTGTGCCTAGATGACATCCTGGCTCAGGGTGGAAGCACAGGGCACTCAGATCAGAATGGCTTGTGGTGGTGGCAGAGCCCCTGGATACCGACAAGGCTCCCTTGACCCTGGGCTTCCGTGTAACCTTTGGTGGCAACATGGGCCTCATATTTCACCAGAGACCCTGGCTGCTGTAGGACTGCAGACCCAGACATGGTCCTCAGCAGTAGCTGGGTCTGGATGTCACCATTGCCCCAGGTGGCAGTGCAGGCCACTCAGATCTGCATGGCCCCAGCGGCAGTGTGGCCCTCAGACACCAGCATGGCCCCAGATCTCAGGCGTCTTTATGGCCTTTGATGGTAACAGGAGCCTCAGACATCAACACAGATCCTGGCTGCAGTAGGTTCATGGACCCAGATATGGCCCTCAGCTGCAGCTCTGACCCAGATGTCACCGTGGCATAGGGTAGCAGTGCAGGCTGCTCAAATCTGCATGCCCTGGCTGCAGCATGTCCCTTGGCCACCAACATGGACTCAGGTGGCTGAACTGATCCCGGGCATCCACACTGCCCTCTGTGGCCACATGGTCCACAGACTTCAACACAGACCCAGACATAGTCATTGGCAGCAGTCCAGGAACAGATGACACCATGGCCCCAGTTGGTAGGGCCATGGCTGCAGTACGGCCTCCAGATCCCAACAAGGCCACAGGTTGTGCCCCAGACCTCAGGCCTACATGTGGCTCCTAGTGGCAACATGGGTCACGGACTTCAACGCAGACCCCAGCTGAGGTAGGACCATGGACTTAGATGTGGTCCTTGGCAGCAGCTGGGATCTGGATGTCATCATGGCCCCAGGTGGCAGCACAGGTCACCCACCCAGATCGTCATGGCCCCAATGGCATTGTGGCCCTCGGACACCAACATAGCCCCAGGTGGCGGCACAGACCCCAGGAATCTGTATGATCCTCATGGCAATAGGAGCCACAGCCATCAACACAGATCCTGGCTGCAGTAGGGCCATGGAAATACTTTTTCTTTTACCCAAAGGTAAGTGTATAGCTCACTCCCATCAGAGAAGTTTCTCTTTGTAACAGAGACCATTACAGAAAACTAGAACTGGTCACATGCAGAAAATGAAGGATTATGGGTGCCCAGCCCCAACGGATATATCTATGCCTGCATTTATGGCTCAGGGAACAGTGCGGAAAAGGGACAGAAAGACTGTAAGAGACAGGACACCAGGAAGCCTGCTGTGTGTGTTGTGGGGTATCCATCAAAGAAGACTGCTGGGACATGGGTTCAAGCCAATAGAAGTCTGTATTAGCTGGCCAGTGACTACACTGGGTGTTTAGGATCCAACCCTTCCTCAAGGTGAGCTTCTGACCACAAAAAACACATTCTGGGTTTTTGTTAACAAGTTTCTTGTTAACAACCTGTTTGTAACAGGCCTCTTGTTCAGTTAAGAAGGACAATTAGCTAGAATCAGAACTATAGAAGCCAAAAACAGGGTCAGTATACTTAGAGATTTTCCCAGAACTATGGACTTCGATGGATTCGGTCTTTGTTTTAGTTTTGGCAGGTGGTGCCGCCTACATGCTGAGTTTTATGGCCTGGATGGTGCTTCCATCATGGAGTCAGTTGTGGGCAGTCTCTGCAAATACCGTGGCCAGCAGAGTGTCAGTCCACAAGGGGAAAGTAATAAGCAAATATTCCCCAGTAGGGAGTCACTCCGCCAATGCAGTAAGTCAGATCAGGCCATATTAATGAGTCCAGGTTTAATCTGAACAAAACATTCCTGAGTGGTCCCAGGAAAGAGGGGGTGCTACAAGAGGAAACTGTAAGTGGAAGTCTGTGGGCAGACCTTAAATACCCTCCTGGGATGGAAGCCCTGCTTGGTGGGCTTTCTTTGGGCGGGCTCTGGGGAGGGCAGCTCTCTTTGTAAAATACATGTGACATCTTCCCTAAAGATGGGTTCTATAGACTGAGAAAAACAAGCTCAAGAATAGGGGCTGGGGGAGGATGGTCTTGGTCACACAGATAGCATAAAGGTCCCCGGGCTACTAACCGCCTCCTCTCCCAGCCTTCTGGATGGAAAACAGGTTATACATCTCTGTATTTGAAGAGACAACCCTGCATGTTTAACATGCCTGGTTTCCCTAATGCTCATCTACAACCACATGTCTCCCACACTATGAAACAGTCTCTCCTAGAAATGACTGCATAAACAAGGTCTGAGCAATAGCAGTGTCTAACATGAAAGGGGAAATCTCAGAGTCTCACCCCTGGACAAAGAACTACAGGGAACAAATTGTTGTGGGGTTCGAGAACACCAAAAGACCACCTGGACTCTATCAGTTTCCTTGGTCAGATTGGGATTGTGATCCTGGCTGGAGCAGGGCAGAGGGTTTTTAAAAGCAAAAGCCACAAATCATTCCTAGGGTTGTGATTCCTGCAGACATTCACTTCTCCAGACATGAGATAACACCCCAGGCCTTTTGCCTTCCTGGAATTCCTGGAATGTTTTAACAGATTCAAGTTGTTGACAGGACTGACCTCCAGGATGGTTGCTCTGGTCAAAAATTGGAGTAATTTTAGCTGCTACATAACGATTGCTGAGAGGAAGAATTAGTCTTCCTTAATGAGTTATCCATCACCAAATGGTCAGTCCCGAAATCACATACCTACAAGTAGCATTAAATAGACCCAGCAGGTTGTATTTACATATTTATGCATCAAGTTTTACATGGTAGGAAAATTTGGAATACTTGTATACACACACACACACACACACACACACACACACACACACAAACACACACACACACACAGAAGTGAACATTCCAAGTTTTAAGAAGTGAGATCTGGTAGTACAGGTCTATAATCCCAGATACTTGAAAAGCTGAGGCATGAGGATCATAAGTTCAATGCCAGGGAAGGCTACAGAGTAAATTCGAGACCAGTCTGGGCAACTTAGTAAAAACCCTATCTCAAAGTAAAAAGTTAAAAGAGATCTGGGGATATACTTCACTGGGACAGGCATTTAAGAGGCTGCAGCTTCAGTTTGCAGTACTGAATGTATAAGAAATGTGTCTAGGGTCTCAAGAAAATGACCATATAATCCAAAGCATCTGGCAAGACAAAATGCTTTACTTCTGAACAAGGGTGTGTAGTTATGCCAAATCAGGCAGGCAAGCACATCCAACCAGGGGCCCACTAGGTTTTTTTTTTTTTTTTTTTTTTTTTTTTTTTTTGTTTTTGTTTTACTACTAAGGCTAAGGGGTCCTGTGCCTCACTGCTGGAGCTGGGACCCACATTCTTATGTGACTGGCTGATTTAAAGTCATGCAGTTGGTAATCATAATGCAGTTTTGAGCAGAAAACGAAACCTTGAGCACGGATTTTGATCTCAAGAAGTGCTAATGTCAGAGGAATGTGAATTCCCACTAAGTAACCTCTTTGGTTGAGTTTTGTCTTGTTTAATCCTTGATTAAACGACAGAGCATTTTGTTTATATTTCCCACAATTTTCTAGTCTTTTGCAATATACTTTCATTTGTTTATTCAAACTAAATTAACCTTTTTTATTTTCCTGTTCTGTGATATCCATCGGTAATATATGATAAGTTATAGAAATGTTGGCTGTTATTGCTGTTTTCATTAGTCACTGGACTAACTCTTGTGTGCACAGGATCACATAACATACAACTGTAATCATGGCTCCTATGACTGTAACAGGTGAGGTCAGAAGTGAGGTCATTTATTACTCATTTCCACTTTCCAAACCATCATTTCATAGGACTGGTAGGATGGTTTCTTCCTTATTTAGCACTGAAGAGCCTTTGTAATTGTTCTACCACGAACTGTATCATGGGGAATAAAATTGCAGCACCTCCTGCCAAGCATAATTCACATACCTACCCTTTCCACTAACATCATATTAAGTGTGATCCTGTTTTCCCAAGCCATGTGGCTGGTAGCATCCAGCTGGCTAGATACTTGTTGAATGGCATTTATGGGATAATTGATAAATCTTTGTTTAACAATAAATAGTCAGCCTTATTTGTTATTAACCACTAGAATATAGTCAATTTGAATTCTGCAGCTGTTTGGTTTCTAGCCTTAAATTTGTTTGGAACTCCCCTAGGGACCCCAGTAGAGTCAGGGTAGACATAAAAAGACCAAGGTTTTGACCTCTTTAACCCAGAGATTAGCTTTGCTAAGAGGAGAATTGAAGGCTGCAGGCAGTTGAGCATACCCTTGGTCACACAGGTAGAGATCAGAGCACATTTGGTGTCTTTTTCTCTTTCTCTCTTTCCATGCTATTTCTTTGAGAGGGTCTCTCACTGAGCAGGAAGTTCACCATTTTGACTAGACTGGCTGGCCAGTGAGCTCTTAGAGTTTACCTGTCCCACAACCTTAGAGTCATGGCTGGCTTTTTACTATGTGAGTGCTGGGAATTCAATCTCAAGTCCACATGCTTGCAGAGTAAGTGCTCCTAGTCACTGACACCCCCCCCCCCCCTGCCTCTTAAAACTCTTGAAGCTTAATTTATCTGATTTGCTATAACTCATGAGAATGAGTTAAAGTAAAGCTGTAGTCATAATATTTCTTAAGACTGGCTACCAATGCCACTGAAATGTTTTACCTGAGGAATTAGATGAACTCATTGTCAACAATCTGTATTGATTGGTCTAAAGTTGAAGTTGGTGAGAGGCGATACTTCTAGTAGGAATCAAAAGACAAATCAGCCAATTGTCTCAGATTTTACTCTGCCGTCCCTAATATGGCATTAGTCAATTTTTGCTTATGAGTGAATACTATTTACTGACTTTTGACAACAGATTACTTTGAAAATACAAACAGGACTCTGCTGAATTACACTTACTGTTTATTTCTCAGACACCCATTCTTTCTATGCAGGGGCTCTAAGGGATATCTTCTAGAAAGTAACAGTCACAGTCCTTGGCTGGAAACCCCGCGGATGTGGCCATCGTCTCTACATTGTCTTTTATCTGCCATTCAGCAACTCGGTGCCTTGTTTCTGTACTACCTGGTCAACCAGGTCCTTCTGACTCACACAGAACTCTGGACTGCTAAACCAAATGAACTCTTTCTAGTTCTGTCTCTGCCTCTTTGAAAATACAGCTGCCAGAACAACCTTAGAATGCAAAGCCTGGTTGTGTGCTTCTCCTGTGGTATAGCTCTTTAATGGCCGAACACTCGCTTGCCTTGGTGGAATCATTCAAATTTAAATCAGGGAATGTTCCGTATTGTGCTCAACTTTCCAACCACTGTTTCTCAACCTTCTTGACCATCTAGCCAGTTTGATTTCTCGGTTTCTTTGTCAGTGATCACTGACTTTAATGATGTATTTTTACCAGAGAATATAAAAATTATCATTATATTGTTGTATTATTACATAAAAGTTAACGAGATGTTTCACTATTTTCTTATGAGGTCTTTGAAATCTGTTGTGTAATGTATACGTTCAGCTCACCTCAACTTTCAGTAGTCACTTTTAAGTACCACAAGTGGCTTAGCGGTTACCATGTTAGACACTGTAGCTCTTACCCTCCTATGTTATCAAGTATTAGAGCTAGAGATCTCCCTCTCCAACTTCCTACCTCTCCATTTCAAGAAATACACATTCCCAAATCTTCTATGTTTCTGAAGCAATGTCCAGTGTTTTGATGGTGAGATGCTGAACCTTTGACCCCATTGCTGTTTTCGTTTTGTCAGCTAGAACATTCCTTGAAGCTGTTCAGATTAATCCATGTTCTAAAGGACTTAACCTACTAAGGCCAGGAAGGCATGGAAATATGAGAGCAGGCATTTGAAGACTTTTAAAATATCCATCCAGTTTAAGACCAGCCTAGGCTACAAAGTAAGACCTTATCTCAACCACACCCCCAAATCCATCCACATCAGTGTGAGTTTCTAGTGCTGGATAATTTCTCTTTTTATTTCCCAAAGAATGGTGTCTATATCTACTTTGTAATTCATAGTGTTCATGTAAATAGTACCAAATTTCTTTCTTTCTCTTTGTAATTAAGTTTTAATTGTCTATGTTTAGACTCAAAATTTTAATTTATCACACATTCTTGAAATCCTCTCTGCCAGAACTTTTCATCTTCATGTTTATTTGGTGATTTTACCTCAAGTTGTCTAATGTACACTGAAAGGTTCTAATTTTATAATCAAAGACAATAGGTTCTCATCTTTGTTGATGGGAATCCAATAAATACAACCAAGGGATAAGAGAGTGATGTAAAGTTTGTTACTTGTAGCAAGTAAGGAGAATCCTGGAGAAGTACTCAAAGCAGTGATTCACCAAGAAAAGCAGAAGCTCTTGTTGGAGGAAACGTGTGTGTGTGTGTGTGTGTGTGTGTGTGTGTGTGTGTGTGTGTGACAGTCCTTTATACACACATATAAAGGACTGACCATTACCTGTAGTGATGGCAGGCACATTCCTGAGCATGCTCTGTTGGAAGTCATTAATTTCCTGTTTAGTCTTTTTTTTTTTTTTTCAAAGATATGTTACTGGAGTCTTAGGTCTATGGTGATATTTTCTTTTGTACCAAAATGTTATATGTTAATAAATAAAGTTGCCTAGGGGTCAGAACTATTAGCAAGCCATAGCCAGAGTCTGGCGTGGTGGCGCACACCTTTAATCCCAGAACTCGGCAGGCAGAGCTAGATAGATCTCTGTGTGTTCAAGGATACAGCTAGTATTGGAGACACAGGCTCCAATGTGTGTCTGGAGGTCTGTACAAACAAGCAGTGACGAGGCAGTCAGGTGGTTGGGTTTACGACCAATGAGAAGGCAGAACAGAATTCTATTTAAAGACGAATGCACAGGAAATACCTCCCTTTTCTCGGAGAGGTCGTTTTGGCGGAAGAAGCTAGCCAGCGGCAAGCGGGTAAGGCTCTTAGCTCTGACCTCTTGGGTTTTTCTCTTTACCTTGGCTTTGTGTTTATTCTTTAATACGACGGTTGGATACACCTACATAGGTCCATTCTGCTTGCCTCTCCACTAAATCAGCAAACAGTAATTAGTGGAAAGAAGTGGTTATTCAAAGCCATCCCTGAAGAAGACAGAGGAGTGAGAGGAGTCTCTCTATCTCTGTGTTGTAGAGTGTAAAAAGTTTTCATTGGGCAACAAGGGAAGTATGGAAAAACAAGAGGCTGATGTCCATGTACCAGGCAGGGTCTTAATCAGCTGGAATTGTGTCTGCTTTGGCAAGAACTACTCAGTGGACTTTGCTGCTCTGGCCCTAGTTGGCTATAATTTGATGAAGGGTTTTCTTCAGTAAGAAGAATTATGCAGAGGTGGACTCCAAGGGAGAGATGTGGACCGAGGGGGTTTCAGATAAAGATCCTCTTATACTTGAAAGAAAAGCCTTTGGGTGGAGAATTTGCGGTTCTGATGAACAGTTTACTTCTCATCACCCTAAAAGGGCGAGTCAGGTTGACCAGCCCTTTGGATGGTTCCTTATTCCCTGGAGAGCCTAATCACAACAAAACCAAACTTTGAAGAAATGTTAATCATTTACTAAAGGCAGCAGGCTTCTCCTGTTCCCCAACAGCATAGGTGGCTCTCTCTGAAAGTACCTGCTTTTCCATGAACAGTGTTGTGGAGGAAAAGATCATAGTTGGAACTGTTTGATGGTTCCTCATTGGATATTTATGTATTTATTTTTATACATGGAAAAGCGTTTAGTTGTTTGCAACAGTTTCCTTTGCCCTCTCTTCCCTCAAAAAGTTACTAAAATTAACAAGACTACTTTTCAGAGTCTATATGTGCAGCTGTTACTAAGGGTCTGAGGAAAAGGAGAGTTAGGGGAATTGCTTTTTCAAACACTCTCTTTATATTCACATACTTCTGAAAACGTAGAAACACACATCTATTTTGGTGTTAGCCAATAAGTCTACAAAAGATTGAGGTGCAATTTGAGAGAGATGTAAGGCTGGAATAAAAATCACACATTGATGATATAGATAGGCATGTGTTGGTGGTAAGTGTATGGGACACTTCTTGGGGCTCACCTGGCACCAACAACCATTGTTACTGGAATCATTAAGGTCACAGGTACTAGCCACTTGGCCACTTGGCCACTTGCTCTCAATAGGCCAGCTAAAGAGTAGTAGTGAAAACCAGTAAAAGGAGATTTATTCGGTGTGGCCACATTGGGGAGAAGAACAAAGAGTGACCACCTGTGGCCCCAGGCTAGCTTGAGGGTCCTGACATGAGGTCTTGGTTGAAATGAAGAGCAGAAGGCTTGAATATCTAAGCAGTTCCTACTAAAATGTTGTCCGTCATCATTGTCTTTGTTCCAGTCCCGAATGTAACGTGGTCTGACAAGTTCTCAGAATTGCCTGAAATCATCGTCCAGGAGACAAGCTTCCCTTCCTTTTGGTAACTAGGGCCTCAGCCTTTTCTTCTACCAGCCTTGGACTCTTGGGAGAATTCCAGTTTCTTGGGCTCTGTTGTTTCAATAAACAGCCAAAGGGAAGGACCCACATGTCTCTTGCGAACATCTTCTTTCTTGCAGGTAACCTGCACTACCTCACTTGAGGTGATTGCATGTTTTCTGTTATCCTGTTACTTCTATGTTTTGTTTGTTTTTCCTGTGTAGATATCTTCAGGAACATTGTGACAGATGTATAAGCTGGAAATGCATGAGACTAACAATATATATGATAATTTTGAAAATTCCTGGTAGTGGGCAACTCCGCCGATGCAATAAGCCAAGTCAAACTGAATGAAAAGTCCAAATTTAATGAGCAAAGCATCCCCAGGTGGTCTCAGGGGAAGAGGAGAAACCATGTGGAAGGTCTATGGACTGGACCTTAAATACCCTGTAGGCACAGTCGTGAGGAGCTCCAGGGGAGGAGCTGCTGCTTGGCGGGTTTTCTGAGGTGAGGTTTGGAAAAGGAGGAGTGGGGCCTAAGCAGAGTTCCAGTCGAACATCTGGGCGGGGTTTGGAATGCCCCCCCCCCCCCAGCTGGATATTCCCAACAATAATATCTCCTGATCCTTCAGGAAAACAATTCTTAGAGACATTCTACACAGATCCGCAGAGTCCCCGGTGGGCTACGGCTGTAACTTACTTGATTATGCACTCACGGACTGGCTCTTTCCATAGGTCCCCACTCCTCTTCCTTGGAATCCCTTCACCAATAAACTGACTATAGCTGCAATGGGTAATCTTGATTGATAATTTGGTGAGATCTAGAATCACCATGGAAACAAATCTCTGGGCATGTCTGTAAGGCATTATCTATGCTGGATTAATTGAGGTGGGAAGAGTAGTAACCCTAAATGTTGGCAGTACCGTACAATGGGTTGGAGCCCTGTATTGAATAAGAAGAAAGTGCGCTAAGCACACTGTGCTTCCTGACTGTGGATGTAACGTACCCAGCTGCCTCCTGCCCTGGTCGTTGACCTTCCCTACTGTGATGGACTGTGAACCATAAGCCAAACCAAACCTTTCGCTCAGCTGCTTCTTGCCAGGTATTTCGTAAGAGCAATGAGAAAAATATCTAGTGAAATATTCAGATCCTTTCTAAGATTTCCTTTAGGGAAATCACAGCTAAGCTCACAAAAGTGAGTAGCAAGTGCGCAGGAAGAATCTGCTATATGGCCAAGCTCCGGTTTGCCTTGGTAGTCCCTGCAATAGAGAATGGAAGCGGCGGGAATGAAGGAACAGTAGGATGTGAGAGTGGGTAGCTGATGGGTTTGTTTTCCTACACGCTGAATTGAAGAGACTTATGGGTGGATGTTCAGCAGACAGTTGAAGAAATGGACCTGAAACTAGGGGGTCCAGGCTCAGGGAAAATTAGTTATCAATGCACAGCTTCTTAAACTGTGGACTGCTATCCCATTGAGGTCTCTTATCTTAACCAAATGCAGAAAACTTGGCATCAGTAAAAGGTTTCCAAATGTCCAATGACCAAAGGTTAATTCAAAGGCAAATGTGTAAGTAATGTGTTTCTGGCAGTGCTTGCCCGTATTGCATCATATATATCATGTGTATATATATATATATATATATATATATATATATATATATATATATGATATATATATATCTTCACTGTAACCTTGGCTCTGAGCATAGAACATAGGCACTTTGCATGGCACACGCTGTCACATTATATAATAGCAATAAAAGCTGCCTAAAACACACTGACTCCAATTTAAAACTTATATTTTGTAAACTGCAGTATTTTTTATTGTACACAAAAATTTGTCTGCTCTTACAGAAACACAATGGTTTATTTATAGAAAGTAAAGACAATATTTTCTTATTGTTATTCTTCAGCACGTATCAAACAGAATATGTTTGGAATGTATTGTACAAGAATACTTGATTTTAAAAGTTGCCATTTGACAATTCGATGGTTGGGTTTTTTTTTTTTTTTTTAAGAGGCCATGGCTTTGAAGGAGAGCAGGGAGGGTATATAGGAGAGTTTAGAAGAAGGAAAGGGAAGGGAGAAATGTCTTAATTAAATTAGAATCTCAAAAATTTTTTAAAAGGGGAAAAAAGAAACAGAAAAAAAAGTTGCTGTTTGAGTTTCTGACTTGAATTTCACTAAAAAAAAAAAAAAAAAAGTTCCGTGAATGTTGACTTGAGATCAGCTTGGAGTTTCCAATAGTTTCTGAGACAGTCCTAGAACACATTCTGCCATTTTGTACTGTGTACTTAGGCAAAGCAGCCTTTTCAGAATTGATGATTATAAAATCAAAATACCAATCAACTCTGAAAAATTCTGGAGATGCTTTGTGTATCTGGCAGTATCAAATATTCAGCAGAGATTTAATTCTCTATGTAAAAATAAATAAGCATATCCTTCTCATTAATGTACATATTTGCTTTTATCATTAACAAATGTTCAAATTGTATGCATACCAAAGAATTATTTTAAAATAAGTTTCAAGTTGGGGGTGGGCAAGTGGGGGTGGGGGTGGTGCACGCCTTTAATCCCAGCACTCGGGAGGCAGTGGCAGGCAGATCTCTCTGAGTTCGAGGCCAGCCTGGTCTACAGAGTGAGTTCCAGGACAGCCAGAGCTGTTACACAAAGAAACCCTTTGGGGGGAAAAAATTTCTCTAATCCTTTTGGGCTTACAAATTCCCATCAGAACATCCCCTTAAGCTCTGTTTAGAACATTCTAAATTCTTCCACATTCCTTCTGTGAATGAGTTCCAAAGGTCTAAGGACCAGTTGGTCATTAGTCCCAGAAATAGCCCTGCTCTTGGTATCAGTTTTCTATATTAGTTACTTTTCTCATCACTAAGAAACAATGGCTGATAGAAAGCAGTTTAAGGAAGGGGAGAGGTTTGTAATGACTTACCATTTGAGAGACTGTATCCCATCACGCTTGGAAAGGTATGGTGACAGAAGCGTGGGCTGGCCGGTCACACTGCAGCTACCCTCAGAGGCAGAGAGGAAAGAGGCAGTGTATTGGGATAGAAAACCTTAAGGTCTGCTCCTAATAACCCAACTCTGAAAGGTTCTGCCACCTTCCCAGACAGCGCCATCATTCGGGGACCAGGAATACACGCATATATATTTATGAGGTATTCAAATACCTTTCCTTCTGTTTCCCTCTCTTTTCTTTCCGGGATTCCCATTAGATGTATAGGTCACCAAGACTACATTCATTAACTGTAATTTTTTTTTCTTTTGTTGTATAGCTTGGAAGGAGTCTCAGTCTATTTGGGCTGCTGTACTATTAAAAATGCCTGAGACTATAACTTATAAACAACAGAATTTTATGTTTCATAATTCTGTAGGCTGGAAGCCCAAGATGTAATTACAAGCTGATTTGGTATCTGCTGAGAACTTTCTTTTTGATGGGTGGCACTTTCTGGGTGTCTTCACGACGTAGAAGGAGACAGGATTCCCTCAGTCCTCCTCAGACAGAGGCACTGGTCTTATTCATGTAGACAGACCCCACATGACCAAATTATCTCACATAAAACATACCATTTAATATGCTCATTCTGGGGGGTTAGATTTCAACACATGAATGGGACTATTGACTTTTCTCATGCAATCCCTAGCCTGACTGAGGAATATTTGATCTCAGATAATGTAGTTTTCACTTACAAAACTTCCACTTGGCCGTTGCTTTATGCTTTCTATTGTGAGCTGAAGTTTGTCCCTGGCTTACTGTATTATGTGAAGTCCTCCAACGATTTTAGAGTAGCTGTGGGTGAGCTCCTGTTACCATGACAAAGCACCCGAGGTAACAAGTGTAAGGAGAGAAGACTGGTGTTGGCTCACAGTTTGGGAGATTTCTTTCCATGAAGCCTCCTTGCTTTTGGCCTTGACTCAAGATCGAGAATTATAGTAGGAGCACATAGCAGAACTCTCCTGTTTATCTTCTATGTGTCTGGAAGCAGACAGAGGATGAGGTGGGGATCCCAATACCTTCTCAAAGGCATGCTTCCGGCAACTTAACTTTCTTCCACTAGACCTCACCTCTCAAAGACTGAACAACCTCTCACTAGCAACAGGCAAGTGACCAAGCCTTTAGAATCGTCTTTGTGGATAGTGAAACTCTAGACCTCAGCAGGCTTATTTTTGTCTCTGTTTGTCAATTTGAGCATCTGGACCACTTGGGTAAGAAGGTTTTCTTAAAACACAGCTATACTCATTCATCCATCTGGCTGCTTTCATGTTGCTCAACGAGACAACTTCATGGTTGTGAAAGAGATCATATGACTGGTGAACTTCAAATATTTACTATCCAGAAAAACTTGGTCAACCTTCCCTATAAAGAATGCCCTACAACGGAGGGCATTCCTTCTGTCACTTGGCCTCTTGCCAAATAGATTATTATAGGTAAAAGGAAGTCAGTTTCTATTTATCAAGGCAGTGGGAAAACAGCTCAAAAGGCATTCACAAATCTCTGAGGCCAGTGAGGACCTTGGCAGCAAGGTTTTCAGGGAGTCTTCTGCGAGACCTCAGCCATGCACTCTTTAGGGAGTTTGCCGCCATCACTCAGGTGGGTTTAGATGCATCTTTGCCACAGGACTCCAGTGGTCAGCTTTGGCAGTGTCCACGTGGTATTGACTCTGTGTGGATACAGAGTGGTAGAACTATGGGGCATGGCTTTCTCTTCTTAAATCTTAAAATCTATTCTAGACAGTGTTAGGGCCTAGAGAGACTTGTTGCAGAGGCAGGGCTCTGCAGCTCCTACTAAAGCAGTGCACAGTGGAGCCATGAGAGTGTGGCTACTTCCAACTGTGGCGTGACCAGCACACATTGCCATCTGGAGAGAGCTGCAGGCATGAGACTCCAACCTGTGAAAGCTGCTGAATGGTCTGAGCTAAGTAAAGCCATGAGTGTGGGACTACCTGAGGTTCTGGGGACTCTACAGTGTGTCCAAGAGGCAGAATACTGAGGTAAAGGAACTTGTTCTCCAGCATGAATACTTACTGTTGTTTGGGCACTTTGAATCAGATATTCCTTGCTTCTTTCATTCTTCTCCCTTTGGGGATGAAGCTATTCCTGTGCCAGTCCCAGCACTGTATTTTGGAAGCATGTAACTTTTTAGTTCACAGGCTCCTAGCCCGAGAGGAATTTGCCTTAGCATAAATCATGCCTGGAATCTCACGCAAAATCTATTCCAATGAAACTCTGGACTCTGGACTTTTGGGTTAGTGCTGAATTGAGTTAAACTGAATTGAGTTAAAGTTTTGAGGCTATTGAGGCGGAGTGAATATATTTGCATGTAGGAAGGACACCCATTTGGGGGCCAAAATTAAAATGCCATGGTTTGAAATGGTCTCTTTCAGTTTATGTGTTGGGAACTTGATCTCCAAGACAGTAGTGGTGAGAGGGGTGATTCTGAAGAGGTGATGAGGTCAGAGGGTTCTGCCCCACTTAAACAGATTAGTGCCATTACTGTGGGAGGAGGTGACTTGTCTCGGCAGTGGGCTCCAGACAGAAGGCGAGTTCGGGGTCTCTCTTTCTCTCCCTCCTTCCCTCCCTTCCTCTCATGCTTTCTGGTCCTTCTTTCTGCTATGGGATGATTAAGTAAGAAGGCTTTTCTCATCAGCTGGATGCGAGGATACTCCACCTTAGGATTTCCCAGTCACCAGAACAGTAAAAACATTTCTACTTTTAAATCCATCCATCCATCCACCATCCATCCGTCCATCCATCCACCATCCATCCATCCATCTACTATCCATCCATCCATCCATCCATCCATCCACTATCCATCCATCCATCCATCCATCCATCCATCCACCATCTATCCACCATCCATCCATCCATCCATCCATCCACTATCCATCCATCTATCCGTCCATCCACCCACCATCCATCCATCCATCCACCATCCATCCACCATCCATCCATCCATCCACTATCCATCCATCCGTCCATCCACCCACCATCCATCCATCCATCCTCCATCCATCCATCCATCCACCATCCATCCATCCATCCATCCATCCATTCACCATCCATCCATCCATCCGTCCATCCATCCATCATACAGTCCTTGGTATTCTGCTATAGTAGCACAGAATAAACGAAGATACCTAGTAAGCCAGGTATACCAACAGTTGCTTTTTATTAGTATTACTAAATTGCTCAATCAGAAAAGGGTTTACATTTTTGCTAATGTATCAGGCCCTCCTCGTGGGATTAAATACAAAGAGTAGTTGATAAAAACACAGTGCCATGGAATCAGAACGGTGTGGGGCTTTTGATTAGAACAGGATTTTTCAGAAACAGGAATAATTAGGCTATGTGTTGTTCTTTTAATGACTATGTGTAGATGTTTTGGAGACCCTCCCACAGATACTATCATGATGTGCTGCCTGGGACGTTCAGAGCAGACGTAGGATGGGGAGACAGCAGGGAATAGACATGTCTAGCTGTGGTTTAGGGATTCCACTTTATATACGTCCTATGGTCTTCAGACAGCTCACTTGCTTCTCCTTAGGCCTGCCCCAGTTTGAAATGTGTGTTAGCACTCAGAAGTCTATTCTCCATAGAGGGATCTGCTTCAAACTAATTTGATCAGCATTCAGTCCAGTGTCTGAATGGCAGACAGCGTAAGAGCCGAGTTCCAGGTGTTTTTGTTGTTGCTGTTTGGTTTATGAGACAAAGTCTTGCTGTGTAACCCAGGCTGGCCTCAAGTCCATTATACCGACTCTCCTATCAAGTTCTGCAGTTACAGTTGCTCATGCCATGCCTGGCTCAGCTGGTTTTGATGTAACACTTATTCCTGTGGTTTGGGTTGATCTGTGCTGTTGGACCCATTCTGGTAATCAGCGTAAGAGAGGAGGCTAGAGGTGGGGCATCTGAGCCCTAGTGGATAGATCCTTTGAAAAAATGGTCTTATTTTTTGAGATTATAATATAATTGCATCGTCTCTTCCCTACTAACCCTCCCATATATCTCCTCTTGCTCTCTTTCAAATTCACAGCCCCTCTCTTTTTTAAAAAATGAATTGTTGTTATATACATAGAAGAATAAAGATACCTATATATTCCTAAATGCATACAACCTGCCCAGTTGGTATATGTTACTTGTGTGTGTGTGTGTGTTTTTAGGCTGACCATTTGGTATTGGATAACCAACTGGTTTGCTCTTCCCTGAGGAAGACTGTTTCTCCTAGTGGGTGGACCTTAATGACAAGTTTACTCTGGAAAGAGGAATGGGGTATAATTAAGGACATTTGTATAAAAATCAAGTTTATCAGACTGATCAAAGATGACTGAGGTTCAAGGCAGATTGTCATTTGTTCAGGGTCAGGCCTGGGTTGTGGCACACTACAAAGCAGGTAAAGCATGGAGAGTAACTACAGACTCTGGCACTTAGGGCTTTGCCTTCATGTGGCTGTTGCTGTCCATCTTACTTGGAGGTTGGATGGCGGTAGCTGAGTGTGGTTTGTTTGGTAGAGCCTGACAAGACTGGGCTATAATTGATAAGAAAACAGGTTCCGAACATGTGTTTGTGGTGATCAACTGCTGTGGGACACACTTCTCTAACGGAATTTCCCCAAGGGCCTGCCCTGAGAAGATTCCTCCCAGAGTCCTGGGGAAGACGCTATGTGTTGGTTATGCCATGGCGCTGCTCCTCATGCAGCCAAGCCGACGGAGGAGTGTGCTGATTAAAAGAATCATAGACATGGTTACCTTTTTAGAGCTTTATTGGGAGGGGGGGAGAGAGGGAGAGACAGAGACAGAGACAGAGACAGAGACAGAGACAGAGGGGAGGAGGGAGAGAAGGGGGCCGACCGGAGGAGGGAGCGGAAAGGAGGGAGACAGAGCACCCACGGAGGGCCCACCCGCTTTTTAGGCTGGGACGCCGTCGAAGGCTGATGACGTAATTAAGGACCAAATCCTTACATCCCAGACTTTCCCTTATTATAAAAAAAAAAGCAGGTAGATGGGACTAGGGGCATCATTCCTCACAAAAACTGCTTCCAGCTGGCTTTTGGACGTCGGTTGGTTCTGGGGGGAATGGAGAAGGGGAGTTTTCCGAAGTAGACAGGCGTTGTGGGATGCTGTCTGTCATCCGTTTGCTCTGGAGACATGTATCCCTCTTGGCTGTGGCTGGGAACTTTCTGTTTGACAAGATGCTGGTGACACAGAAAAAAAACTTAGAGAGATAAAAGAATTATTATTATTTTATGTTGACATTTATTTGAGGTAGATCCAGCCTGTCCCTATGGATTTTGAAACATGTTAAGCTTTATCAGAGACAGATTATTTTAAAGCACCTGTTTCCTTTACTAGTTCAGCATCTAGGAGACAGGTGATCAATTGTTAAAACATCTCATAGTAATAGATGTCTTTTGGGGCACCCAGATGCTTTTGGGTCTGGGGGGTGTAAATACCTTTTAGCTGTTACAGTTTCTTATTTGATGATCTCTGGACTCCAGCTCTGTGGTGGTCCTGTACCATTAGCTGAACAGTGAGTTAGAACAGGGAACTGGGAAGAGAAAAGCTTGTGGTGCATGAGAATTTATTTTTTTTGGAATTAGGGACAAGGCAAAGATCAGGGCCCTGTCTGTATGCACGTGAGAAACACAGGCAGTTGATCTGGAGTGAAGCAATGAGCTCTTATTTTAGGTGGAAATCTTTTTTCATTAAGTAACTCTGAAAGTGCATTTAAATGTGGTGAGGTGGTAAGGCTGTCCTCTGTACCTGACAATAAAGGAGAGGTGGCATCCCAAAACTCCCAGGACCGAGTCAGTGGCTCTGGTGTCCAGAAGGAAAGAATCGGATCACTTCCCTGCTGCATTCTGGGTTCCCTGCCATGTCTGTAGCCAAGCCTAGGTCTGCTGGAGGTCTTAGCTTGATGTACCCATGCATCTTGGTGCCTGGGGGCAGTCAGCTGACTCTTTGTCTTTCTAGGAGGCACTTTTAACAAGGCTGTTGATGGCCTGGCAGGGTATTTGCTAGCCCGTGGCCTTTTCCTCACTTAAAACAGGGACCCAACAGCTTTTGGGAGTCAGTGAGCGCCAGCACTTGGCAATTTTGTTTTCGGGCTTTTGTCTCTTCCCTGGCACACCTTAAATGCCACAGATGACTCTTTTGCCTGTGGGGTCAGGAGCCTTGCTCTCCAGATGCTTAAGTTTTAGTCAGGGAGGTCTGGGGAACAAGAGATGGATTTTACTCCATGTCCTGAATTTTTTTTTTCTTCTGATGATTGATGGCTTAAGGACAGCTTTTGGAAGATCTGTCAGTAGGCTATAAGCTGATTTTTTTGGCTTAAGAGCCATCCTGATTATTGTAAACTTTTTTGTATGGACCTTAGTTGCTTCCAGACTCGTCTGTGTTTCTCAAGGCAGTTTGAGAATGAGTGGGTGGAGTTAAGGTGAGTTAGGGCGAGTCATAGAAGCCGCCTAAGCCTGCCCACTTGAGCCCGCCCACCGCCTGCGGAAGTCAGACAGAAAAGGTTGCACATGGAGACGCAGAAGTGGGGAAGAAGAAGGGTTTAGAACTTTAACAGAAAGCTTGGAGATAAAGTAACTCTTATTTGCCCGTTCGCTGGCAGAAGTTCCCGAGATGCTGTTATGCGGCCAGGTTTACTGGTGCCTTCCCCTATCCGCCAATGTATCTGCCCCTTTGTCCCATGGCTGTAGCCGAGAGAAAAAATTAAAAATTAAAATAACAAACCAGGATCAGAGTACAATCTTGGGCGTCCCCAAAGAGTGGAGAGAGATCCATGAACCAGCTCAGGTCACGAGTCCTCTTCTTCAAGGGATCGTGAGGGCTGTGGCTGCACTGCAGTTGGTCCACTCGGTAGATCAAGACAGCATTTTCTTTCTATTCAGAAACGAAAATGTGCCGTTGCCAGTACAGCCCGAGGACAACCCCCGGGGTGTCCGTCACAAAGAACATAGCTCAGACGACAGCCGCGAGAACAGCGGACTTACTGTGGTGAAGAATCATGGTGGTAGTGGTGTGGGGGTCCAGAGGAGGTGGTGAGGGACGCGCACGCGTGCTCGCAGTCTCGCGGTCTCGCGGTCTCGCGGTCTCGCTGGATGGGGGAAGAGGCGGCAAGCGGCAGCAGTCAGCAGGTCCTCAGTGGTGTATCCAAGTCACGGCACCAATGCTGGTTATGCCACGGTGCTGCCCCTCATGGCTGTGGAGGAGCATGCTGGTTAAAAGAATCATAGCCATGGTTACCTTTTTAGAGCTTTACTGGGGGGGGATATGGGGGGGAGGAGAGAGGGGGGCCGATGGGAGGAAGGAGCAGAAAGGAGAGAGACAGAGACTGCACGGAGGGCCCACCTGCTTTTTAGGCTGGGATGCCGTCGAAGGCTGATGACGTAATTAAGGACCAAATCCTTACACTATGTCCGGCAGGGGGTTAACTGAGAGAAAAGGATCTACGTACACCATGCTCTTTTGTCTGTTACTTTATTTCTCTATAACAAACTTCTATCTACACAGCTTCAGCCCCGTCCTCACATCCAGCTCCTCTCTGTACCTACTTTTCCTGTCTTCTCACAGTCCTAATTAAGCTCCTATGCCTTTGACCTCATCTTGGTCCTCTGTTCCTTTGTCCTCCATCTTTCCTTCCTAGCTCCTTACCCCTGGCTCTGAGAAATTCTACCTTCTTCTCTTCTCTCTGGCCATGCGGCTCTGCCTACCATCTGGAGAAACTCTCCTTGTTCTCTTCTCCTCTGGCCACATGGCTCTGCCTGTTCTTTCTCTCCCTGCCACACAACTCTGCTCTGGTCAGGAAATCTGCCCCAGTCTTTATTGCACCTGGTGATGCAAAAATCCCTATTGTCCTGAGTCAATAGCTCTGCGGAGCTACTAGGCCTGAAGGCAAGGGATGGTCTGAGCTTCATTTGCACAAGAAATAAAGCTATGCATCTACTGGCGCCTGTCTCCGAGGCCCTGTAGGGGTGTTGGTTACCGAGTGGATCAGCAATAGGTCTGAGAAGCTAAACTTTTTGCCAATGGCCTAGTAGTATATGGGCCCACAAGAATTTCATAGGAGAAGACAGCTGGAATATTAAAAACTGAATAACACCAAATATTCCTTGATAAATGGTTTCCTCTAGAAAATTACCTTGAAATTTCTAGGTATAGCATTAATATACAGCTGAATCTCTATAATATATTCTTGCAGCCTGCAAGACTCCTCAACATTTTATAACAGTGCCCTTAATTTAACTCTGTTAAATTAAGCATTATTATTTTATAATGCATAGAACTAAAGGCCAACCAAGTTAGATGACTAACTCAGGTTGATAAGTGACAGAAGGGGCTTTGAATCCAAAGTTCAGAAACCGCTTAATTTTGTATCTGAAGTTCCTCCCATAAGGGGCAGTCAATAAAAACCACCACCAAAAAAGGGCACTCACTGTGTATCTTTTTTTTTTTTTTTTTTTTTTTTTGGTTTTTTGAGACAGGGTTTCTCTGTGTAGCTTTGCACCTTTTCCTGGAACTCACTTGGTAGCCCAGGCTGGCCTCAAACTCACAGAGATCCGCCTGGCTCTGCCTCCCTAGTGCTGGGATTAAAGGCGTGCACCACCACCGCCCGGCCAACCGTGTATCTTATAATTTAGACGCCTACCCATGCACAGATATGCATCTGTCTAGGAACTCTAGTTACAACATAAATTTCATTCACTTCAATTTGAAGAATTTCCAGACCATTTAGTTCAAAATAACTGAAGTTTCTATGTATGTATGTTGCATGCTCATACACATACCCATGAACACTTGCTAGGGATTGATCGAGGCCTTTGACATGCCAGAAAAGCATTCTATCACAGAGCTACATTCTTAGTTAGCCATGAGGAAGTCCAACTGAAACATGTGTCTTAGCTGATTTCAGATTCCATAGCAGAGGAGTGCCCAGTAGTTTCCACACACATTAACTAGTTCAAAGACCGGCTAGCAACTTTATTGCACACCACATTGATTCCTCTCATATGTGCTCACAAGAAACTTTCTGGGTAATTTCTTTTAGAGACAGGATCACACTGAGTCATAGTTTAATATATCACCAATTTCCAGAATCTTTCAGCCTTATGAGAATTCTTGTTAGTTTTTCTAGAGTACGTAGGATTAAAAAGGTTAAAATATTTCTGGGCTAGGTGTGGTCATGCATGTCTGTCTATCATCTCAGCAACTGGGAAGTGAAGGCAGGGATTGAAAATATGAAGCCAGCCTGGGATATATAGTAGAACCCTGTCTCAAAAAGCAGGAATAAATAAATAATTTTAAATTGCATGGTTGTTGGTGTCAATGTTAAATAAGCATCTGGACATAAGTTCTCTTGCTTAGAAACCCATTTCTTGATTAACAAAATAAGTTCTTGACTTCTTCAGTCTTACTCTAATTCAGGTCCTAGGATGAAGATCTTACTTTCTTCACAGAGGGGACTGGAGAAAATAAAATGAGGGGGGAAAAAAAGAGAGTTAATGTCTTTTGTTCTATCAAGTCAGTGAGAAGAGAAATTAATTTGATTAAAATACATATCTAAATACAAAGGTGCTTAAGTCAATAAGTCAATAAACTTGACTGTGCCACAAAAATATTGATTGATGTGCTCATTCCATTCACTTTGACCTAGACCTTCAAAGCAAGTTAATGATTCTCAGTCTCAGTTGCATTTTATTCTGTTTTGTGTGTGTGTGTGTGTGTGTGTGTGTTGTTGTTGTTGTTGTTGTTGTTTGTTTGGTTGGTTGTTTTTGTTCTTTTTGGTTTTGTGTGTGTGTGTGTGTGTGTATTTGTATGTGCATATGATTGTGGATGTATTGTGTGAAGTGTATATGTGCATGTTTATGGGGGTGGTGGGGGGGTTTAAGGCATCCCCCTTGCCGCCATCACTCTTTACCTTATTCTTCCCAGGCAGGGTCTCTCACTGAAACTGGGACTTGTGGTTTTCAGCTGGCAAGCCCCAGCAATCCTGTCTCTTGCCTTTCTTGGGTTGTAGCTGTACACAGGACCATCCCCTTGCTTGTTACATGAGTCTTGGGATCCAAACTCCAGTATCATGCTTGAGCAGCACTTCATCTGCTGATCCATCCATCTCTCCAGCCTGTAATTTGTTTTTTAACTGACATGCGGTAAATACTCTAAACTCTTCCTTTGTATCTCAGAGTCTTCTCTATCTTGTGTAATTACAGAATGTGGTTCTCCTGTTGTGCTATGTAACATTAGAACTACCTCCCCATTTGGGTACCCATTGTCCACCATTCTGCTGTGATCTTTCCCTTTGTAGCCTCTAGTGACCTCTGTTATCTACCCTCTACTTCCAGGCCATCAACTTTTGGTTTTCATGAATGAGTGAGATGGTAAAGCATATGTCCTTGGTACATATTTGTGACATTTACTCTGACTGATTTTCCTGCTCGGCTGGGAACTGTTTGCACCAGGAGCTGATTCTTCCCTTATCCTTTGAGTGATGACACTTACCTTCCTGTGCCTTTTAGTAGGTACTGAGACTATGGATGGACGAATGAGCAAGTGGGGGGAGGGCACGGGGCGGGGGGGGGGGGGGGGGGACCACGTGGTACTGAACTTTCTGGTTTCAAGAACAGTGCATGTTGGCATCTGTCTTGTTAGCCGTGTGCTCTGCCCACATTTGAGCTGTCTCACACTGTTCCTGGTGTGGTGTGGTCAGCCCCTGCTCTCCCTATATCAGATCACTGCTTTAAGGACTGAAGCTGAGTGTTGCCAAGGATTTTTCTGTACTTTGCATTTTCTCTACTATGTGTTACCTGTGTTCTTTACAGTTTCAGTAGCTTATCATTTTAGATTTTAGGAAATGAGACTGCTTATAGGTTGGTTAAATTAAATAAAATTATTTGTTCATTTGACACAGCCCCCCCCCCCCCCCCACCCCCAGTACTTGCGACGATGTATCCAAATTTTAAATATTTCACCGTGAAGTTAGGTTAATGTTCTCAGGAACAGCTCTGAGCCAGTAGTTTGTAGACAGATTCCTCAGTTCCTTAGTTCTTGGTTGGGCCTACTCTGAGGTTTTTTTAGATTTCCCTGGCAGGATTGCATATTAGGAGTGTTGAAACACATCAGCATTTCTCTTTTTACACGATTTCCCTCTAGATGCAGTGTTTTGGCCTGCGGTTCTGTCTTTTCCCAGAGGGACCCATTTCCACTCTCTAATTTGGATCCTGTCTCCTGACCTTGACTGCTGGAACCAGAGCAAATGTTTTCCGACAGTGTGAGTCTGTGAACACAGTGTTGACAATGTAAGGGCAGTGTCTAGACCTAGTGCTGACTGTTGAGAAGATCCTATCTTCTGTTTGACAAATTCAACCAAAACCTGCTTCCCAGTGCCTACTGTGTTCAAAACAGAGACAGTTCATATTACATCACCCGTTACTGTCTGCTTCACAAGCAAACAGCGGACTACTCTTTAAAAGTGAGTTAAGAAGAAAATGCCATTTCACAAGTCAAGGCTTCTGATTTCTAGACAAAAAGGCAGAGGAGTGCATAAGACATGGCATGGAAGTAGATGATATGAAAAAAAAAATCAAGCCTCTTAGTCTCCAGGGAACATGGGGAGCAGCGCACTAGGAAGGTCTAGACCTGTGCCTTGTCCTTGAAAAGGCTAATTGATTCTTTTTAACTTTTTTCCGCTGGATTTTTGAGACCAGATGTTCATGATACAGCTCAGGCTAGCTTGAACTAGCTAGGTAGTCCAGGTTTGGATCAAAATTGTGATTCCTCTGCCCTAGTCTCTTGTGTGCTGGGCTTTCAAGTGTGCAATCACCATGGCTGGATCCCATTCTTTTTTTTTTTTTTTTTAAATAGATGTTCACTGAGCATGTACCAGCTGCAGATGCTGTTGAAGGTGGCGAGGACACAGTGAGTGACGCTCAGATACAGCTTCCTTGTGGAGCTCGAACTGTATGGAGGAAGACGGGAAGTTCAATGAACAAGCGACTTCACGGGCTGCCACACGGTAACAAGTACTGAAGGGGGAAAGCCAGAGCAGAGGACCAGGAGAGCAAGGCTAGGTGTAGACTTAGGATATTATAGTGAATGACTGAGTGACTATGTAGGTTGCTTTCCTTGAGGAGTAGTTTGGGCAAGGACTTGAGGAAGTCCAGGGTCCATCCAGGTGGCTTTTGGAGGAAAGAACATTACGAAACTAGCCAGGGCTCTCCCACAGAGGGAAGGCTGCTGGGATGGTCAGAAATTAATTAGTAAGGATGCCACACTGCAGGATGGGGAATGACTGGGGGGCAGGGTGACGGGAAATAACCATAGTTGGACAAGGAAGGCTCCGTGCGCTCTGTCTTAGCCTCTATGTCTGCCTTGTCACAGCCCTCCCCACCTTCTAATATCCTTCTCTTACCTCAGGGATTTATGGTTCTATTGTCATGAACATGGTTTCCCTGTTAGTCACTTATCTTGTTGCTGTGAGAAAATACCCAATGAAAACAACTCAAGAGAGGGTTATTTGGGCTCAAAGGATGCGGTTCATCTCTGGGGAAGGCGTGGAGAAGGCGCTCCCAGGAAGCAGGAAGCAGGAACTGCGGATTCTGGTGCTCAGCTCCCTCTAATTCCGTACTGAGCCTTGCCTGTGGAATACTTGGGGTGGATCGTCTCACCTCTATTAGTCTAATCTAGAAACTCCATCACGGGTATACTCAGAGGTTTGTCTCCATGGTGATCCTTAATCCCATGAAGCTGACAATCAAGACTAATTTTACGCAGCGCACACTTAAAACAGTATCATCGTCTTAATCTAATGAAAGCCAAGCTCTCTACTTGGAATGATGCCTTTTAATTAATTATGTACACACACACACACATATGTACATGATCAGGCTGTAGGCAAGCCTGCAGGGCATTTTCTTAATTAGTGATTGATGGGGAGGGGGGGCAGCCCATTGTGGGTGGTACTGGCCCTGGGTTGGTAGTCTTGGGTTTTATAAGAAAGCAGGCTGAGCAAGCCAGTAAGCAGTACTCCTCCATGGCCTCTGCATCAGTTCCTGGCTCCAGGTTCCTGCCCTGCTTGAATTCCTGTCCTGACTTCCTTTGATGGTGAACTGTGATGTGGAAGTGTAAGCTGCATAAACCCTTTCTTCCCCAGATTGTTTTGGTCATGGTGTTCATCACAGTAACAGTGACCCTAACTAGGATGCCTGGCATGTTTTGGGATTACCTCCGAAATAAGTAGCTGAACCTTCCCTCACACAGTATTGAGGAAGGGGCAAGGAAGAGGCTTTATAAATTTATTATTTAAATAAATTGCTACAAATAAATTTATAGACTGATTTTGAATTAAAATTTATTTTCCTCCAAGTTTTCCAACAAGAATTTGATAGTGGAACCTGTATGGCTGCTATATTCATGGGTGTGCATCTGTTATTCCCCCACACCAATGATGATGTTGAATTTGTGCAGGACTTATAATTTTGACGCAGTGTGTAAAATACTGCTTCTGTGAATAAACATATAATAACTGTTTTTAGTTTTGTATACAGGATAGGCACATTGAAATTTCTCTTTATTTTATTTTAATTTTTGGTTTTTCAAGACAGGGTTTCTCTGTGTAGGTTTTTGGTGCCTGTCCTGGATCTTGCTCTGTAGCCCAGGCTGGCCTGGAATTTACAGAGATCCACCTGGCTCTGTCTCACTAGTGCTGGGATTAAAGGCATGTGCCACCGCCGCCCGACATTGAAATTTCTTACCCATTGCTTTTATAGCTAGCAATTATCAAGACAGGTGGACAAGTGAAGAAATACAGAGAATAGTGTCCTGATGAGCAGTGTGGTTTGTGATCCAGAAATAGATAACAAATATTTAAAAGAAGTGGTATCATACATCAATTAACATTCCTAATATTTGCATTTTCAGTATTTCCCATTAGTTTATTGCTTTGGTCTTATGCTTGCAAAGCACATTAAGCCAGGCATATAAGGATGAGATTTCCTTTTGCCTCCAACTCAATGTGGCTTAGCGTGGAAGGACAAAGGGATACATGCGCCAGCACCCATGACTCTCAGAAGCCATGTGAGGCAGGGGACCAGAAGGCTGGGTTCCCTGTGATTCCACTGATCCCAATCTAAAACAGGAAAAGCTAGAGACTGAAACCAGATCCTGGGTTGCCCAGCTGAGCTGGGGACGCAGAGGGGACAGGATTGGCTGCAAAGGGGCAGGGAAGGTGTTGACAAGGGGGAGGGGCGGTATTCAGGAGTTCATTGTAGTTGAGCCCAAACAAGTGCCCCCTTCCCGACTCAAAGGGTTGTTCCCTTAAATCGGTATTTCTCCGTCTTTGAGCTTTAGAATTCTCAGAAAAAGATTACTTTTGTTATATATAAGAAACACAGGGCCGGGCGGTGGTGGCGCACGCCTTTAATCCCAGCACTCGGGAGGCAGAGCCAGGCGGATCTCTGTGAGTTCGAGGCCAGCCTGGGCTACCAAGTGAGTTCCAGGAAAGGCGCAAAGCCTGTCTCGAAAAACCAAAAAAGAAAAAAAGAAAAAAAAAGAAACACAAATTCGGGGTAAGGATTCTAAGGGATTCCATCTAGTGTGACAGGCCCTGTCGAAGCTGCTCACCCTCTGAACCCCTTTTCGTTCTTTATTAGCACGGAGTTCTCCACTTTGCTCTACTTCTTACGGCCTATTATCTAACTCACATCGTGTTTGTTTGTGTGGTTAAAATGTGGTTTCCTTGTAAGAAACAGACTCAAGCTATCAACTAAGCCTTCCAGAATTACCCAATTGCACTTGAGGCAGAGGGTTTAAGACACAAAATATACAAGTTTTCTCAAGGTTGGACGTAAACTACCTGTTGGTAAAATCTTGGCATGTGTTCTGTGTATTCAACGGGCATGTCAGAACCGAAGCCTCTCAGTTGTAGAGGGTTTCACCCACATCTCAATTATGCTCATTCATCACCGTCTTGGCAATGTGGCTGAACTTCTCAAGCACATGGCATTCCCCTAAGACCTCATGTATGCTCTGAGATGTAAGTGTCTAACAGTAGCAAAACATATTCTGTTTCTTTAATCTATTTCACATGATTTTTTTTTAAATAAAGGATATAAAAATGTAGGGTTTTGAGGCATCTTAGGCCTTGGAGATTCAAAGTGTAGTCTTGCCGTCAGCATCAAAATCACCTGCGAGTGTGGGAGGAAGGCAAAGGAAACCTTGGCTTTGACTCAAGACCTAGATCAGAATGTATGCACCTCATTACACTTTATTTATTTATTATTTATTGTGTGTGCATGTGTGTGGGGGTGTGCCCATGCCACAACACACACATGTGGAGGTCAGAGGGTAACTTGAGGAAGTCAGTTCTCTCCTACCTTGTCTCAGGAGTTGAACTCGGGTCATCAGCTTGGTGGCAATTGCCCGCACTTGTTGACCCATCTCACCAGCTCTGAAGATGTTTTTAAACCACAGGCCTTTGTCCCTCACCCATGGTTCTTGTGTACATTAAATTTGAGGCACATTGATGTCTCGCTTTGGCTTAGTCATTTATTTCCCTGACACTCAGCTCTGGCATAGAAAGATTTAAAAAATAAATAAATAAACAAACAAATAAATAAATAAATAAATAAAGCTGAAGTTAAGTTTAGCTAATTTTATTTTTGAACCTTAAAATCATTTAACGTAGTTTCTACATACAGTAGTGCTTGTATAAGATCATATAGATATTAAACAAGACAATAGATGAATCTTTTTGGCTATGGTGTCCTAGAAAGCCAATGTACTCATAGGAGATGAGCTATGCTTTGTATCCCAGGCTTAGCAGGACTGGAGACCTCCTGCTCATGCAGGAGACCTCCCCACCAGACCTTGACATCCTGCAGGGAACAAACATTAACATGAAGTCCTACCAGTCCCTGAGAGTCCTGGGGCTAACTCAGGATTAGTGCAGACTTGGTATATATATATATATATATATATATGAAGTATTTAAAATTTAGAGAGTCCGAGGGACTGACTAACATAAGTAGCTTAAGTCACTCAAATGTGGGCACCTGTCAGTTTAAGCAGTCAGCCATTGACCTTACTCTTGATTCTCGACATTTCAGGACCTGCTGTTTTTAATTGCCTCCTGCTCTAGCTCCAAGCTGTCTTGGTTACCCTATGATTTTTCTCACATGGTTGTTCTATAACTTCTGTGATATTTAACAATTGACACGGCCAGATTATCATGCAAGGCTGAGGCCCTGCCAGGAAGCAAGTCCAGGTCTTTGCCAGCCTCAGCCAGTGCTCTGTCTCCCAGCTGTGGAACCTACCTCACCCCTGTCAATCCTTAGCACCCTTTTCTTTTTAAAAGAGCCAATTTTATCCAGTGTGCCAAACTCAAAAATATTTGCTTTATCCAACTGCCTTGCAACTAGAGATCATGTGACCCCACAGTGTTCCATGAGAGAGAGAGTGGACATGTGCTTTCCTAACACGTGTTGAGCCCTGCTCATCTCCTGTTCTCTACTTGGCAGGAATACAGATTTAACGCTGTAAGATAAATAGCTATCTTGCACAAAGAGGAGGAAAGCATTAATATTCACCTTGTTCTAAGCCTCATTCTGAGGATGGTGGATGCAAAAACCAGAAGCCACCATTGAGAGCTATCAGCTTTGGACTGCCCTTGATGTCTATTTTTTATTTTTTAATTTTTTTCTAAACAAATCATTTTTTTTGTTTTTAATTAACTTATTTTTATTTTATGTACATTGATGTATTGCCATGGGTGTTCGGTCCCCTGGAACTGGAGTTATAGATGGTTGTAAGCTGCTATGTGGTTGCTGGGAATTGAACCCAAGTCCTCTGGAGGAGCAGTCAGTGCTCTTAACCGCTGAGCCATTTCTCCAACCCCTGATTTCTTATTCTTAAGACATAGGGAAAGCTTTGGGCTTTGAGTGTGTGTTATTTGTAACTAAACACATTCCTGAATACTGTTCGATGTTACAACCTTTCTCTTTCTTATTTTTATGTCAGTTACTGTCTTTACACCACTCCTGAGCTTTATAATATACTCATTGCTAGTTACAAGTAGAAATGTCTCTGACTTGCTTTGATTTTCAAGGTTCCCTTTAATTCACAAGGGAGGATTACTTTCCTTATGGATGTGTTCATCTGCCGCTCTGATGTCCCTCACCTTGCCATAAATACATGTTCACTTGGGTAGAGTGGTGCAGCTGTTCTTTTTTTTTTTTTTTTTTTTTTTTTTTTTTTTTTTTT
>CABHPP010141265.1:19234-49226 GCA_902168425.1 Peromyscus attwateri | reverse complement strand
GTACCATGGGAGTCTCTGCCTGGCCATCTCTCCCACCCTCCTCTGTATCATGTGAGCCTTGGCCTGGCATCTCTCCCAGTCTCCTCTGTTCCTGTAAAGGATGGGAATGTCTTCTTTCTGAGATGTACTTTTTTCTTGTGAATGACCATGTGACTCAAACCTCACACCCCTGAGCTACTCCCTTTGGCTCTTTTCCTATTCTCAGGACTGAAACTGATTATATTTAATACTGCCTAGCCCTTTAATACATACATGGAGTGCAATGAATATATTACACATGTAATTTTCCTTATCCCCATGGGAATTCTATGCATGGCTGACTATATCTGCTCAGTTTTTATGAGAAATCTAAGACTTAAGCAGGGTGAAGTCACTGTCAGGCTGTGTGAGTGGGCCACATCTGGATGAAACCTGTGCTCTTCCCAAGTTTTGCCCTTTGGGGTGTGAAGCCAATAGCTAATTGATTGTGAAACTCAGAAGTTGGGCATAATGACTGAATTTGTTTCTCTCCCTAGTGGAGAGAAGACTGACCACGAGTGTACAGACGGCCTCGTTAAACTCGATGGGCCTGCCTGAATATTTGCAGCGAAGAGAGGAGGTAGCCAGGGAGAAGTCAGCCTTCTGTTTGCGTGTATTTTTCTCATCAGATTGATGTTATCTTTTCAGTGAAGTAAAAGAAAATATTTCATACACTTACGGGTGTTTGTGCCTTTCCCTAGAAGTAAATCAGTGAAATTAATAGGATAAAAAGGGAGTCCATTCGGTGAAAAGGTTCTCGACCTCCCCTGTTTTGGTTTTCTGTGCCTATTTTGAAGTGAATGTTTGACAAACTTGGTATCTACACCATTGAAGAGTTATGTTGAGACAGGACACACTCAGATCTTTATTGTTCCTCCATTATTTGCTGCCTAGTTGTACTTTTTCAGCTCCGTTACTTGCATGGAGACGAAGTTATCGTCAATTCCACTTACATATTCAGGGCTTGTCATTATTTCTGGCGTCCAAGGGTTCCTGGGGAAATGGTGGCTTCTCCTTTGCTCTTTGATCCCAGCTCCTTGGCTGAGTTTTGATCTCAATTAAAGCACAGATTCTCTGGGAGGGGTACACTAAATGATGTGCATCTTAACTTTATTAAAAGCTCTGATATGGGGTTGGGGATTTAGCTCAGTGGTAGAGTGCTTGCCTAGCAAGCACAAGGCCCTGGGTTCGGTCCTCAGCTCCGAAAAAAAAAAAAAAAAGAAAAAGAAAAGAAAAAAAAATTAAAAAAAAAAGCTCTGATAATGGAAACAAACAAGGCAGTGTGCTTATCACCTAAACTGGGTAAGGGGCTGAGAACTGGGACTGTTGGGGGCACAGAGGACACACTATCCCCATCTGGAGTATTGACCAGGGTGACTTTTTTGTTTTTGTTTTTGTTTTTTTTTCAAGGCAAGGCCTTTCTATGTAGCCCTGGCTGTCCTGGAACTAGCTCTGTAGACCAGGCTGGCCTTGATCTCAGAGATCCACTTGTCTCTGCCTCCCGAATGCTGGGATTAAAGGTGCGCTCCACCACCCCCAGCTAATCTTTTAATAATAGCTGTGAAGGATGTTTAAGTAAGGTTTGTGGACCTGTACACCATGCTTCTCTTCCATGGGAACAACGCCTCCTCAAATTACGTTCCTTAGTTTACTGCAAATCCAGCAGCTTAAAACTCTGATTATTTTGAAGTTCCGAGGTCAGAAGTCTTAATGGTTGCTTAAAGAGGGTCTTATCGTCTCAGGGTGTTGACATTAACATGTTGGCTGGCTGTCATTTGCAAGCATTGGAAGAAATCTTCCAAGCTCTGTCAGTTCCTTTCAGCTGAAGTTCTATTTGTAAGGACTGGTTTCCTTGTTGGCATTTGTGTCTTGCAGCAGCTCTTAAGATGAAGCTAGTCCTCATTACTTCTTGTGTGACTTTTTCTATCTTTAAGCTTTTTTTAAAACATTCAAAATACTTGTTTTTTATACATCACAGTCTAATCACAGTTTCCCCTCCCTTGTTTCTTTCCAGAGGCCCACCCACCCATCCAACTCCACAGACCTTTTTTCTCTCTTTCTGGCAAGTGAACATGAGTCCCCATCCCTAATCTGAAAGCTATTTCCAATTGACAACTTCCCTCAAAGAAGACATTAGTTTTCTCTGATGGAGTCTCACTGGGTACACAAAACACACTTAAGGGAGATCCCCCATGCCCAGCAACAGCTGGCTAACACAGATAACCTTATTTCAGTTAGAGTCAATGACATGCCTGTCAGATATTTTCACAGCGCTGTTGGTACATTGAACCTTTCTCACATTACTATCTCTCTTTCATCTCTCTGACTTTCCTTCTGCCTTTCTGTTCTCTTAAAATATGGAGAAAGATTTATACTTTCATTTTTATTTTATATTTGCCTTTATTTGTCTGTATGTGCAACACACACATGCAGTACCCATGGAGACAAAAGGGGGCATTGGATCCTTGGAACTGGAGTTACAGATGGTTGTGAGAAACCAGGTGGGAACTGAATCCACCCCCTGTAAGAGCATCAAGAGCTCTTAACTGCTGAGTCATCTCTCCATCCCCGTAGCTGAGATTTTAAAGGTGAATGTGATCAGTTTGGATCTATCCAGAAAATCTCCAAATTTTAAGGTCAACTGTCTTGAGAATTTAACGACAACTGTAAAATGACTTTCCACCAGCTCCAGATTTTGCTTGATCAATCACTAGGCAGGGATTTTATTTTGGAGGGGGCATCTTATCATTGTTCGTCACTTCTTGGCTCAGCAAATAGTATCCTCAACTCTATCTCTTGCCTGCATTCACCACACAAGGGAGGAATTAACCTTATGGCTGTGTATGCTCAGTTATGTTTCTCTTGATTTCTTCACGGTTCATTTTGTAAACAATCAGCTGAGAGACCACTTAATTTTCTCCCTTAAGACAACAGTAAAACATTTGGATTCATCCTCTGTGACCGAGTGCCTTGGGATTTCTGTGGCGAGGACCAGATTCCTGCATGGATGTAGCTGGAGTTGCTCTGTGGTGTGTTCAAGAGACTTGGGAGCTACAGACGTCTCTGATTTGTTTCTAGTATCCTGAAACCCTCCCTGGAGGATGTTTGACAAACGGCAATTCAGACTCCTCTTGATCTTCTGCTTCCCGAAACTTTATAGAAGAAGTGTTTTCGACGTTGTCGGCTGCAGCTTTTACAGCCAACTTACTCTGACTGAGCCAAATGGGCTTTTTGTGGGTTCTAGTTCTGGCATTACAAGAATAAATCGTCCTGTTAAAGTCTTTCCTCTTTTTTCCCTCCCCTCTCTTCTTCCCCTTTCTTCCTCCTACCCATCTTTTCTTCCTTCTCCTACCCTTCTCCTTGTCTCTTATCTCTTCCTCCTCATCTTCTTTCTCCTCTTGCTCCCTTCCTCCTCTTCCATTTCCTGTCTTTTTTTTCTTTTCTTTTCTTTTTTTCTGGAAAGGAGCATTTTTCAGCTGAGTTAAATGATGAACTCTCTCTGGAACAAAAATACATGCCCGCCTTCTCTGACTTTTACCTCCTCCACATGTGTCCTTGAATTTCTTCTTAATGTGAGTTTCAGAAGGGAAACTGTGCAGCGCAGATGTAGTGGAAATAGTGGCCGATACAGGCTGTGCACACTCAGGAAGCTGCTCGGCATGCTGGGAAAAGTCCTCTCTGATGGGATGAATGAGTTGTCTACTTACCTGCTTCACAAGCGGAGTCCTGTGGATGGAGAGGAGAAATAAATGCATGTTATACCCCAGGTGGGCTAGAGGCAGAGCAGACATTAACCTTAGGGATGTGGAAAACCAGGGGTGTTTGTAACAGGCATTTACAGAATGGGGTGGGTGGTTAACTGAAAGCTTAACCAGAATATAAAGTGATGGGGAAAATTATGGTTGCCCATTTGCTTCACAAATAGGCCTTAAAATGTATGTGCCTCCCCATGAACTCACTACAGCTGTGATTACCTCCATAAAATCTGCACAAGTTCAGTGCAACAAGACCAGTCATTATTTTAGCAGGGAGCAGTAGTTGGATTCTGGGGAGTTACAAAAAAATGTGTTGGGGGTATGTGAAGCTGGGAGGGTGACATGTTGGGAGATATCTAGGGAAAGTGGGAGGGTACAGTTGGGGGGTGGGTATGATCAGCATATATTGTATATATGCATACAACTGTCAAAGAATAAAAAGAAACTAGAAATATGTGTATCTATTCATACGCCTATAGTGTTTGGTATACTCCAAATTCATTGTTGTTACAGTGAAAGGTGTACATGTCAGAAAGTTTCGATATTATTTGAACATATTATATGCACAAAACCACCCTGATTTTTGAGATGGGAATAAATTGCCCCCACCCATTGGACATCTCCTGAGAAATTCAGTACCCTAACAGGATATCTCCGAACCCCCGGGGTTCTGATTCAGCTCCTGTCCCTGCATCCTTTCCGTTCTCCATCTCATGTTTTAGGATCATTCTTTTCTCCTTCCACTCTGCTCCCTAGTTTCAGAAGCCAGCACCCTGCCTTAAAAGGCTCCCTCCCCACACCATCCACACAGTGTTGAAAAATGCCACAGTTCAAGTGCAGCAATGGGGGCGGAGAGACGATGATCTATAGTCTCATGAATAATTTTAATTGGGATATTAGCTATTCTTGTTCTTAAATGTCCCCTGGAGACTTCTTACAGGCCACTTACCTTTGCAGCCACTTCATGTCACCCATTTTTTGCCCTCCCCACACTTCTTGTCTCTCCCCTCTAGTTCCCAACTTCTCCCTGTCATCTTGTCAGTCATGGCCTCAATGGCTGTACTAGAAGAGGCTGTCCCAAGTCTAGTGGTGGCACCCTCTAGAATAAACCTAAACACAGACAATTCTTTTTCCTACTCTGCATTTAGTACCCAGAAGGAGTTTAAGCCAAATAACTTGTGGCTCTTGTGGCCAAAGCTGCCGATAGATTGTTCTTGCCCTAGGCTGAGGGCTCTTAACTGTGTGAGCAGCCCCTTACAGAGCCGGTGCAGAAGAGATGCTTCACATGTGTTAGAATGATGTGGCCAGTGTTTCTTGACTAACGTGGTGGTTCTTTGTGTGTGTTCAGACTGTGGTAAGCAAGCTGTACACCGGATTTGTGTGCTCTCCTATGGCCTTCAGCGTCATAGTTGATAGAAACAATAAGTGCATGGGACTAAGACTGAGCACTCCTGGGGAGCACCACTCTCTTTAACCATGACTTCTAATACTGGAGTGATGGGAGGTGGGGCTTAAGCTATGGGTTCCCTGTGACAGAATCAGAGGTTTTCCTTTTTTTTTTTTTTAAGTTTTATTTTTTAACCTTAAAAAAATAAATGGAAGGGTCTTATGTAGGGCAGGCTGCTTCAACGTTGCTGTAGTGTATCGGCATGATCAAAATTGTATACATTGTATATGTGTATAAAATTCTCGAAGGACAAATTAAAATAATCTTGTTACAATGCTGTTGATGACCTTGATTTATAATCCTCCTGCCACTGTCTTCTGGGCACTGAGAGTTCTAGCATACAGTATGCTTGGTTCATGCAGTATTGGGGGTCAAGTCCAGAGCCCCCTGCAGGCTGGCAAGTGTGCGAGGCACTAAACTCCAGTTTTAGTCCTAGAGCCAGAGTTTGTACTCTCTCTCTCTCTCTCTCTCTCTCTCTATCTCTATCTCTCTCTCTCTCTCTCTCTCTCCGTGTCTGTCACACACACACACACACACACACACACACACACACACACAGACACACACACACACATCTGTGTCTGCTCTTCAGAACCTTCCCTCACACACACACACATACCTGTGTCTGCTCTTCAGCCCCCCCCCCCCCCCCCACACACACCTGTGTCTGCTCTTCAGAACCTTCCCTCTCACACACATATACACACAAATACACACACACATATCTGTGTCTGCTCTTCAGAGTCCTCCCTCACACACTCATCTGTCTGTGCCTGCTCTTCAGAGCCCTCCCTCACACACACATCTGTGTCTGCTCTTTAGAGCCCTCCCTCACACACACATCTGTGTCTGCTCTTTAGAGCCCTCCCTCACACACACATCTGTGTCTGCTCTTCAGAGCCCTCCCTCACACACACATCTGTGTCTGCTCTTCAGAGCCCTCCTTCATACACACACACATCTGTGTCTGCCCTTTGGAGCCCAGAACCTACCACATAGCTTTTGCCACAGCTCCAGGTCTCCCACAAGTGACTGGTGTTCATTTGATTTGTTTTTTTCCTCAAAGGTGTTATTTTATATTATTGTTATTATAGCTGACACCACTAGTTGAGCAACCTCTAAGTGAGGAAGAAGAGTGCAGATGAAGCCCAGATTTGAACAGTTCTCAGGGCTGACACAGTTAACTCTTTGTTTCCACAAACAAACAAACAAACCAAAGAAAAACCCTCATTATCCAGGACTGGGGAGATGGATCAGTAAGGTGCCAGTCACATGAACACAAGGATCTGGATTTGGATCCCCAGCACCCATGGGGGAAAAAAAAATCTGAGCATAGTGGCACATGTCTGTAATCCCAGTGCTAGGGAGGCTGAGACAGGACAATCACTGGGGCTTGCTGGATAGCCAGCCTAATGGAATCAGCAAGTTCCAGGTTTAGTGAAAGGCTGTGTCTCAAAACAGAAGGTGAAGAGTAACTGAGGAAGACACAGGACATTGCCCTCTGACCTTCACACATACATGCACATACACCTGCATACACACATCTCTCTCTCTCTCTCTCTCTCTCTCTCTCTCTCTCTCTCTCTCACACACACACACACACACACACACACACACACACACACACAGATAGATAGATAGATAGATAGATAGATAGATAGATAGATAGATGATAGATAGAACTCATCTTGAAGTAAAGGTAAAGAAGACCAATAATCAGATATTTATTTATTGATTTATCTAATGATTCACGTAAAGCACTGCTTCTGCTGTCCATTTGCCAAGTGTGTCTTGACTCGCTACTGGAGTAGAATGACCTGGAGACATAGCTGAAACAATGGGGGCTGTTGCCTTTAGCAGTCCGCTGACAGCCATGAAAGCTTCTGTGGACTCTTGCTCACTTCCCTGCCCCACCTTGTGGTTTTAGAGTCTAAAATAAAATACAAACTGGACCTAGGATCGAAGCCTTTCAAAGCCAAGTGGCTTTCCTGCCACTTGACTTGGGAGTTGGGACCCTTTTGTTAGCCATGCCCACCTCAGGTGTTAGAAACGCAATCCTCTGCTCATCACACACAAGGCAGATACACAAACTCATCAGTTACCATCGTTCCAGGGTGAGCACTGAAAATCAACTGGGGAAGTCTGAGGTGTTTCTGAATTTATGGGGAAAGTGTTTAGGTTTATCACTGACCTGCTCCCTGAAGCCTTCACTCAACCATGTCACCCATTCTGTTAACCCCGTGGAACAAGAGTCAAGACCGTTACTCAAAATTCTTTTAGTCAAATCAAGCATGCTTTACTGTTATGTGTACAATAGTTGGCCAGTGACCGCCTCTCCCTGAATGTGGGATCTGAGAGGGCAGCACTGAACACAGGAGAAAGTGGAGTTTATATAGTTCCTCCCCCAAAACTGCAAGGCTAGGGGATTCTCAAGGGTTTTTGGTTACGTAGGAACTTGGAAGAACATCTCAAAATTCTGTGGCAGAACATCTTATTTTATCAGGGTGGAGGTCAGAGTATGGTCAGAGCAGGTGGTGTGGAACATATCAAATTCCTGAAAATGGGTCAAGACATGGTCAAACTTAAGTTTTACAGAAAACAGGAATGAACTTATTTTGACCTTGTAATAAAATGGCGTCTACTCTGAGGATGGAGGCAGGCTGGTCCACCAATGCCTGAATGGAGACTGGAGGTCCGTCCAGGCCTCTCTTCTTTCTCTTTTTCTATCCTCATGTTCCAGTCTGCATTCCTACCTAAGAGGAACCATTTCCTTCCAAGATGGACTTGTACACACCTTTCCAAGAAGCATTCCATTTTCTCCCAGTAGGAATTCCTCTATTTGTGCTCATCCCAGCTCATACTGATCGTAACTTCATTGTATGCTGATTAAAAGCTGCCCTGAGGCCCACATTTAATAAGCATTGGTGATGTTCCTTATGTAACTATTAGTATAATTAGCATTGCAGTGTAGCTTTTGTTAGTTACATTGTGCTAGGCTATTCAGAATTTTTTTTTTTCATTCCACTCAACAATTCTACCAAATGGATATTGTGATTAGCTCTATTTTGTACATGCGGAAAGTATGTTTTAGGGATTAAGGAGGTGCAAGCATGTTACATCAACCCTCTTTACTTGCTTCATTGGCCTGGGGGACACAGAATACAGGAACATGCTTTTATGTTTCATAAGCTCCTTTGGACCCCACTTGAGTGCCGTGTATTGCTGTTCTTCAGCTGCACTATGACCCCTTTTCTGAATATGCATGCCTATTGCCTTGTCTTCATTGACTTCTGCTAACAGGAGACATGCAGGCTTAGGAGAGTGCAGCAACAATGGCTGTAGTGATTTTCCTGTTCAGATGTGAAAGTACAGTTTTGATGAGTGCCCGATTTATGTAGACCATACATTTCAGAGCTGCCTCTAGGGGGTGTGAAAGTGAGGGGAAAATCATTGTACTTGTGGCATATTCCCCTCTTCCAGCAGTTTGAGTTCCTCTAGTCAGCATGTCAGCTCCAGCTGGCGGTCCAATCTCCTGCAATCCCAGCGAAGGAAAATCACCCCAGATAGTAAAAATGATTTGTTCTAGGCAAGAACGGGTACCTGCGTGGTCAGGTTCAGGCTCCCCCAGCTTGTTGCCCTTATCATCTGCTTCTCACAGCAGGGGACTTAGAAAGTACACAGGATGATGTTTCAAAGCATGGAAGTCCCCTGCAGCAAGATCCAAGGCAGGATCCTCCTTGCTAGAGTCTAAAACGTGGCAAGGGCTGGAAATAGGCAGGAGAAAATAACAGCAAAGACAGTTGTAGTACGTTTATAGGCACGTATGAACCTATACTCAGTAGGTTTTGATAAACATCAAGATTTTTTAAGTAACATAAAAGTGATCTCTAAGTTTATAATCAGTTTTTTGCTTTCTCACAAGATCTCTGTCGAATAAGCAACATGTTTTCCTCATTCATACATTCCTCATTCTCTGCCAGTGTCACATGCAAAAAAGTACTATTAGTCCAGAATAGCATTTGTTGAATTCATACAGTGTGACAGGCTCTGTCCCAAATGCATTATATGGATGATCTCATTGATATCTCATGATAACCCATGGAAATGGGCTCTCTTATTCTTTTACAGATGAGAACAAATTAGGCAGTCAGAGGCTCTTGGATTTGTGAGTACAAAGCCAGGGTCATCATGCTGAGCTCCCTGGCTCAGCTCTTCTCAGCCTGGATGCATAGTAGAATTACCAGAGAAGATTTTAAAGTTCTTAGTGGCCAGGCTTCACTCTTGAGAAATTCTGGTTTAATTGGCCAGAAGTGAAGCATAGCCATCGATCCTTTCTGCTGTTCCCCAGCTGATTCTCATGGCAGCCAAACTGAGTACTAATAGAGAGCAGCCATCCAGCAAACTTGGGTTGAATCTCAATCAGGATGACCCAACCTTGACAGCTGCAAATCAGTTCAGTGCTGAATGCATGCAGGACATAATTTGACCACTGGGTATTTGTTGAGCTGGTATGTATGCAGAATTCTCTCTGTTCACATTGTTGGCCAGGGTAACAGATCTGTGCTGAGAGGGCATCTTTAGGGAAGGGAGAGGAGTTAGAGGGGTACGAAGAGATGATGGCAAAGTGCAAATGGTATGCTAAAGAGAAGAGAAGTAGTTTGTTACTAAAGATGTTTAGAATTGCCAGGGCATCCCGGGGACATGACGCAGTCTGATTCTCAGTTGGTTTTACTATTGTGATTCTCTGTGCACATTTGTACTCTGTTACTATCGGCAGCCATGGAGGACCACTCTCATCCAACCCCACTGGTAACTAACACTTGGTATACTGCTGCAGCTCCTCTTAAATACGTTGTCAGAATGACCGATTGCACATGTACCCACAAATGTAAAAATGAGACTGCTCATTCAAAATTATACATAAAAATACATACCATGTTGTTAAGTCATATTGACGTATAAATTATTTGTATATTTATAACTTTATTTGTGCAGTTATAGTAAATAAATATATGAAGGAATTCTAGAAGCAAAAATATGACTCACAGCAGTCTCTTGAGAAAAGTGCCTATATGGTTTGACTATGAACTCTTCCCCAGAGGCCCATGCATTGAACGCTGGGACTCTAGCTAGTTTCTAGGTGTCTAGAAACTTTGAGGAAGTGGATAGCTTTGGAAGTTGCACTTGGCCCCTGCTCCCTTTTTTCCTGTCTCCTTCCTGTCCACTAAGATGGGAACAGCCTCTTCCTGATCCATGCCATGAGGCTCCACCTCACCACGGTGAGAATCAAAGACATCATGGGTGAAACTGTGAGCCCAAATGGCCTTGTCTCCTTTAAGTTCACTCTGTTAGACATTTGGTTACGACAGTGAAAACGTCTCTTTAATATGGTACAGTGAGCTCCATTTTCTGTTTTCCAGGTAAGAACCAAAAGCAGAATTGAGCTTACTTCCTTAGTGCTAGAGGTTAGTAGCACAGAAAATATTTATGGCATGTTTTACCTTCATTATTTCTTTAATCTTCTCAGTGATGCTATGAATAGCTTTCTTTTTAGTCTTTCTTTTCAAAGGCAAAGTCAAGGAACAAAGATAAAAGGGCTATTTTTCCCAGCCTCACCCTATTAGGAAATATTTGAGTTAGAAGATAGCCTATTAATATAAAATCTCAAGAGGAAGCCAGGCATGGTGACACATACTGGAAGGGCAGGCAGGTAGATCTCTGTGAGTTCCAGGCCAACCTGGGCTACCTAGTCAGCTCAAGGGCAACCAGAGTTCTTATATTTATATATATAGTAAGAGAAGAAAGCCAAATGATTTTCCTCTAGTTTTTATTCTCTTCTGTTGTTGTTTGTTTTTGCTGTTTTGGGGGTCCCACCACCCAGCTCCCAAATAAATCACACACATGGAGGCTTATTATTAATTATAAATGCCCAGCCTTAGCTTGTCTTGTTTCTAGCCAGCTTTTCTTAACTTTAAATTATCCCATCTGACTTTTGCCTCTGGGCTTTTTCCTTTCCTTACTTCTACAATCTTACTTTCACTCTTACTCTGTGGCTGGCTGTGTAGCTGGGTGGCTGGTTCCCTTTCCTCCTTCTCTGGCTACTTCTTCCTCTCTCATTCCTTCTACCTTCTTCTCACAGATTTCTCCTTCTATATGTTCTCTCTGCTTGCCAACCCCACCTATCCTTTCTTCTGCCTTGCTATTGGCCATTCAGCTCTTTATTAGACCATCAGGTGTTTTAGACAGGTACAGTAACACAGCTTCACAGAGTTAAACACATGCAACATAAACAAAAGTAACACATCTTAAAATAATATTCCCCAATACTCTCTACTCTTCTAGTTCTCCTTACCCTGTCTTCAGCTTCAGTTGTACATAGCTCCATAGACCTTTGCTTAAAACTAATTTCAACCTAAATACAACTTCCTGGTTCAACCCTGGGTGCTCCACTCAACATGTCAGACTCTCCTCTCCTTCCATCAGCAGGTCCTGTGTTTGAGAGCTGGTGAGCTATGCTAGCATCCAGAACCCTCCCACACTGAGCTCTAACTTACCAATTAGGAGGTGTGTGTGTGTGTGTGTGTGTGTGTGTGTGTGTGTGTGTGTGTAGAAAACAACCCCAGGAGTCATTCCTCAGCAGTATCACCCTCCTAGGTTTGGGAGACATGGGTTCTAACTGGCCTGGAAATCACTGAGAAGCCTATACTGGCTGGCTAGTGAGCCCCAGGGAGCTGCTGTTTCTGCTTCTCCAGCACAGGGGCAGTAAATCACCCACTACAGCTGCCTTTTTTACATGGGTTCTGGTGGTCAAACTCAGGTCCTCATGCTTGTAAGGCAAGTACTTGTTACACTGCCTCCTCAGACAAGGGTATGAATAGGGGGCCCACAGACATAGCATCCAAACTCATTTTTCTAATCCCCTCCCATCTTCAGAACAAGTCTTTGCTCATCACCATTTTAAGTTTGGGTCAAAAGACATAATAGCAGGAAGACGTTGGATCTAAAATTAGTGCAAATCCCTCCCTTAGAGCCTTTGGTCTGTAGAATGAGGACACATTAAAACTCCCAAATAAGGAACTTGTAAGAAAGTATAGTAGGAAAGCAGTGACTTCAGTGGGGTGTTGGGACATGGCTTTTCTGTCTTTATTTCGAGGTTCTGGGTGAGACAGGAGCCTAGAGTTTGGAAATCTGTTTCATTTCCTCATAGAACTGAGAGTGAAAAGGGGGGCTGGGGTGATGACTCATGATCGAAGTGCTTGCTGCACAGCCTGAGGGCCCAAGTATAGATCCCCAGACCCAATATAGAGCTGGGCATGGTGGCACACGCCTGGAACTCCAGTGCGAGGGGCTGGGGGAAGAGACAGGAGGATCCCAGAGACTTGGCCAGATGGAATCACTGAATTTAGTGAGACAGCCTGGTTCAAAAAAGTAAGGTGGAGAGTGACAGAAGAAGATAAAGGAGACCCCCCCCCACAGCAGGGTGGGGCTCCCCCATGAACTCTGGATTAGGCCCAAACCACATTCAAACACCTGTTTTCACAGAGATCCTTTATTAAGGGGGGGAAGAAAAGTTAAAGTGGCTGCTTTCTGACTCAGTCAGGAAAACAGCAGCAAATGACCTTGCAGGTGTAATTTTTAAGAAGAGAAAAAGGGGAGGTCTGTGTTAGAATGGGCTAGGATGCGGTGGTAATGGAGATAAGGCAACAAGGGAGAAGTAGACGAGGTCAAGGGAAAGGAAGCAGGGGTATTTGTTCAGGGGTGTGTGGCACAAAGGACTGCCTCTGGATAGAGAGGAGACAGACAAGGCACATAAGAAAACGGCGGTTTATAAAGGTAATGTTAGGATGAGGTGTTTAATTTTAATTGGGCGTGTTACTTAGGTGAGCCAAAGGGGGCTTCTGATTGCTGGATTTCAATACTTTGATAGCTGGACCTTGGTAGTCAGCCTTGGGAAGAGGAAATGGCCAAATAAAGAGAATGGACCTTGGTGGCTAGCTGTAAGAATGTAATCTAATGGTATTTTAGTAAGGCAGAGGGAATTGGGGAGAAGGACAAGGCCTGCCAGAGCCATGCTCGCCAAGCTTGAGCTGGCCAGAGTCCCTTCATAAGATACCTGGTGTCCACCCTTGGGCTCCTCATGCTTGTAGATACATATGCACACACACCTCATGCACATGTGTACACACAAAGAGACAGACAGACAGACCCACAAATAAATAAAAGTAAAATGATTCCCGTTAAAGACTGAATTCTCCCTTCCTTGATTTGTATGAAGTTCTACTTTTCCGTGTAATGGACCATATTAGAAGCAGGGCTACCAAAGAGATAAATGAAGATAGATGAGGTGATAACCGTGGGACCTTATCCATTCTGATCAGTGTCCATATGAGAAGGGAACAAGGAAGGAGGAATGCTGGGCTTAGAGAAGGCCACAATGAGACGGCTGTCTGCAGGGCAAGGAGAGAGGTCTCAGGAGAAAAGAAACCTGCTGGCTATACCGTCTCTGATTCTAGTCACCAGAACTGTGAGAGAGTCACTTCCTGTTGTTCCAGCCTCTGGTCTGGGATTTTTTTGAGGGCAGAAACAATCATCCCAGGTCTACAAATCCTCTTCAAAGCAGCTATCTTTCTGTTTGCTTGCTTCATCTTGACTGGGGCAGCAGCAGATGCTTTAGAAGACATCGAGGCTGTGCACATGGCTTCACGTCAGCTTATTTCATTGTTTAAAGAAAAACCACTTTAATATGCATGAAAACTCTTTTTCTCTAATGACCCGAAATGTATCAATGCTTTCTGGACTTTCTCTTTGTACTGCACCTCTTTTTACTACACCCTTGTCTTCTGTGTCTTTTAAGTGGTCCAACCTTTAACAGAGAAACCACTTTGATGTCTGTCCCAATTTTATTTTTGTTACAAAATCTCTGCCAGGCAGGGGGCCAAGATGGAAGTTTCTGCCATCTTCCGCCTGGTAATTAGACCCAGCATTGAGTGACAGATCAAATGGTCCTAAATTAATAACAATGACAAATTGCCTTCGGATGGCACTTGCACACAAAATGAAACACTTCCATTAAACAAATGTTATGTCATCAAGAAACCCATTAATAGTTCTGCTGTGATCATAGCAGTATAATTTTTCTCATCACTGTTAATAACCAGCAAAGTTATAATTGCATACGGGGCTTAATTAAAACTTTCTATCCTATTAATGAATGCCCATGCTTCAGATCTCCCATTAAATGGTTTTCAAAATTGAGATCATATTTCTTGAGGTGTCAGTTCCTGGAACACATGAGAAGATGTGGACGGAGACAAGGTTGGATTATAAAAATCTCAATATGCCACAATTACTAATCAATGGATAGTAAAGGCAGATAGAAATGATAAGATAAAAGGTAGATTTTTTGGATCTACTAAAAAAAAGAATATCGGTATGGTAAGATAGAAAGGGAGATTATTGAATCTACTTTTAAAAAGGAACTACTTGTTTTAAATAGGATAAGTAATGAAACTTTTCTGTCTGAATTTGTCAAATGTTAATGGACTGGACCTTGTTAATATATTATAGTAGAGTTTTTTGTCTGAATCTGTCAAATGTTAATGGACTACACATTGTTAATGTAATTCTTGACTGTAGATATTATATATACTTATTGGATATAGTTTTTCTTGTATTAGTTATAAGCTTTTTAAAATTTTAGACAAAAAAGGGGAAATGTGGTGATATTGTGTCCCCCAATATATTGTGCACCTTAATAAACTTATCTGGGGTGAAAGAACAGAACAGCCACTAGATATAGAGGCCAGAAAATGGTGACACACACACCTTTAATCCTAGCATTCTGGAGGTAGAGATCCATCCAGATCTCTGTGAGTTCAAGTCCACACTGGAAAGAGCCAAGCATGGTGACACACACCTTTAATCCCAGGAAGTGAGGCAGGAAGCAGAAAGGTATATAAGGTGTGAGGACCAGGAACTAGAGCCTGGTTAAGCTTGTAGGCTTTTAGTAGCAGTTCAGCTGAGATCCATTTGGATGAGGACACAGAGGATTCCAATTTGAGGAAACAAGATCAGCTGAGGAATTGGCGGGGTGAGGTTAGCTGTGGTTGGTTCTATTTCTCTAATCTTTCAGTGATCACCCTAATACCTGGCTCCGGGTTTGTTTTTATTAATAAGACCTTTTAAGATTCGTGCTACAGGCAGAATTGGTCTTACACATTATTTAAACAAAGTATTTTAGGCTGGTTTTTAAAAATATTTTTGTATGTCTTATTTATAATCTGACATTAATAACAGAATGAAACTTTACATAGCAAGTAAACCTGCCTTCTAAGTAAATTTAATCCTTCCAAGTTCACAACTTCATCCTGTCCATTCCTTTACACGTTGTGGCACAGACCAGCCCATGCTCACCATGGATATTCTTCCTTGACACTCACTCACATTGTACCTCCAGTATGCTTATCCACATGGAACTGGAAGAGACATTACTAATATTTGGCCATGTCCCCAGGCAGAAGCTTTGGTTGTCATTCAAGTGACAGTATGCCTTTTGCATTCTCCCAGAGGATGAGACACTGGAAAATGGCAGAACTACTTCTTGATGGAATTGTCCTGAGTCCCTGTGATGACTGCATGGAGCAGAGACAACCTACCACTCTCTGATGACTCTAATCAGATTCAGATATAAGTGAGACATCAGCCTTGAGCTCAGCCACTTACACTTCAGGATTATTTTATAACACAACAAACCCTGATAAACAAGTTTTACCCAATTACATAGGTAAATATATATTTATATATGTAATTTGTTAGACTATTTTATAAAGGACAGGCAAGAATATAAGTGAAAATTTGGGTGTTTCCATTATTTCAATGTATGATTATCCTTATTATATAATTTATAAAATTGAATGTTAAGCATATTATAGAAGTTTTAAAAATAACTATAAAATTTAAATACTTCTAAATAGATTTAAGTATATCATTTTTCTATAAAATGATAGATTTTACATATTTTTCCATTGTGGGTTAAGCATTTAAAATCTATCAATTGTCTTACTTTTAGAAATCATATTCTCTTCAGTCAAGAAAATATACTAGTCAGAGTTATTCTCTTTATTTTAAATTTTTTCATAAAATATATTTTGATTAAATTATTTACTGTCCCCCAACTCCTTCCAGATCCTCCCTCCCTCCTTAACTATGCAATTCCATGTTTCCCTCTGTCTTAAAAATACAAAATCAAACAAAACAAAAAAGTACAAAATATCCATGTTTTGTGTTGGCCAACTATTTTGATACACAGCATGTAAAATACTGATCACTGAATAAAAATGAAAGAACTTATTTTGAGACTTTATCAGGTTAACCAAAAGCATATTTTTATTGACATTCATAAGTAATGAATTTCATATTGATGACAGAATTATAGTGGAATAAGAAGTGAATAAAAAGTGTGTTATGATCTATTTAAATCTAAGTAAAATATACTCATTTTAATATCCTCTGAACTGGAATACACCTATGTTTTATACACATATAATGTCATTACACTAGCTAAATGTATTTTCCTTAATTGATATTATAATATTTTAATTACTTGAAATTGGTCACTATTTAATTTTAGTCAATTAAAATTGAGTTATAGTTGGGTATGGTGGATCCCAGTGTGGTGGAAGGTTTGCATGAGTAAGGTTATATTATATAGGGAGAGCTAGGCCATCATGGGAAACACAATCTCAAGTTCTTATTCCACTTGGTCACATTTGACATTATGAGTATTTTTACATGTATTGCATAGTATGCATGTGCTATGGTTATGCTAAATACAAGTGATGTGTTAAATTGTCAGAACTGCTTTGAACATATTAAATAAATTGCTTTTGTGTTTTCTTCTTAAGGAATATATACATGCATATATTTCCTTTGAATTATACTACTTTTTTTTTTTACTTTCATGTACCTAAAAGTGTAGAAGAGTTATAAGTGACTTTTCTGAAGTTGAAAATCTGACCTTTGAAAATTCACACGGCATCAAAGGACATTCTATACATAAACTCTGTGGGCACATACTCTTTATGCTTCATTAATGACTGGTGAGTCTTGCATTTTTACTATAGACTTATGATTAATAGATGCTTTCACACAGGACTTTAGTCCTGCTCATTGACAAGCCCACAGCTCATCAACTTAACAGCTGAGAGCTGGGATCAGTAAGAGGAAGTGTGTGAGGAGAATGAATGGATTAACAGCTGGGAGCTGAGGTCAGTAAGGGGAAGAGTGTGAAGAGGATGAATGGTTAGAGCACAGATCTTTAGATTTAAATGCACAAACTTTCCTAGTATACTCTGTATTTATGATGTATAGTATGCCATCCTGGCCATTACAACTATCATTCTGAAAAGAATGCTTATGATAATAAATAAAACATGCATTTCATAGGAGATCATTAGTTGTCACTTAGCAGACAAGATGCATTTCACAAAGGCCCCCAGGCACCCCTGGAAGCACAGATGCCATCAAACTCATTCTAGTTATGGATGGAGGTAACCACACTGAGATATTATGCATTCTAAACTCCTGCATTTTTTTCTATTTGATCTAGGGGGAAATTAACTTTAGATAAATAGTAAAGTATTAGTTATTGAGTAGCCAAGTGGTATAAATGACAGGAAGAGGGTTAAACAGAGAGGCTACTTAGAAGGAAAGTGGCAGATACGCTGGAAAGACAAATTGCAGCTGGTAAAATTTAATTCAGTAACTATTGAGTTTCTACTATCTATCACGTTCTGCTCTAGTTACTGGATTGATGAGAAACAAATCAGATAATGTCTTATTTTGATCTTCTATATCCGTAAGTATAGGAACTAGAGAATGCCCTGAGTGAGTAAAGTCCAGAGTGAATGTGTGTTGTTGACATGAGTCGGCCATGTCAAAGACCCTAGAAGCTCAGAACCGTGGAGAAATGGCAAGACCTTTCTCCTGGGGTGAGGTTCAGAGGCATGGCAAAACATTCCTCTGTCCAATTGTGTATATTGATAGTGTATGTAGAAAATGTCAGTCATAGTACCCCAACACCCCTTTCCCCATGTTTATGGCCTGAAGACTGCTTCTCTATAGAGATTGTGCCTATTGAGATGAGCTGTCTCCTTAATCCAGCTGCATATCATACGGCCCACCTCCTTGTTTATCTGCATGCAATAACTCTGTCTCCTTGTTCAGCCAGATGCAACAATCCCTTCTCTTAATTAAACTCTATATAATAAGTATGGAGAGCTTCCAGGGTGCTGTGTTTTCTTCAGCAGAGACTCCAGACCACACCATTTAGTTACTGTTATATTTCTGTGAAGAGACACCAGGACCAAGGCAGCTGATAGAAGAAAGCATTTAATCGGTGGCCTACTTATTGTTTCAGAGGGTGAGTCTATTATCGTCATGGTGGGGAGCATAACAGCAGGCAGATAGACATGGTACTAGAGCAGTAGCTGTGAACGTACAACCTAATCCTCAGGCAGGAGGCAGAGAGAGAGAGAGAGAGAGAGAGAGAGAGAGAGAGAGAGAGAGAGAGAGAGCAGACCTGGTGTGGGTGTTTGAAACCTCAAAGCTCACTCCCAGTGACATACCTCCTCCAACAAGGTCACACCTCCTAATCCTTCTTAAGTAATTCCACCAATTGGGAACCAGACATTAAATATATGAGCCTATGGGAGCCATTTTTATTCAAACCACCACACCAGCCAATTCCAGCTTTATGTCCATGTGTCTGTCTATTTGTTTTCTTCATTTTCCTGACACCCTTAGGTGTCACACTAAGTCCCTAGAGCTGTGGTAGCCATGGCACATAAGGGAGACTATGGTTCATTGAGAGGCAAAAGCCTTTGGGTGGTTGTGTTGGTGAGACTTTACAAGTATAGCTTCTGCTATTACTAGGAGACATGGGAAAAAAGTCCACAAGGCCTCAACCTACATGAAGAACTACAGGCAACTGAGTAAAGCCGGTATTGTGAAGACATGAGTGGTTCTAACCAGGAAAAGCATACCAATTGGTTGCCCAGTGCCAAATAGTCAGCCCTGAAAATGCACATACAAGTAACATTGTGTGATCTGAGCTGCTGATATTTCAGAATATATATGTATATACAAAAACATACATGCATGCAATAACAATTAATGAAAAAAGAGGCCATGAATTTGAAGGAGAGTAGGGGGAGGGTACGTGAGAGGGTTTGGTGGGAAGAAAGACAGAGGAGAAATGTTGTAATTAAAATCACAATCTCAAAAGTAACATAACAAAAAATAATTACAATAAGTTGAAACAAACAAACAAACAAAAGACTTTGGGATTAGTCTCAGGTTTGAGACTTTACTCTGAGGCTTGTGGTCATAGCAAACCTATGTAATACTTCTCTGCAGCTTTCCTCCTTGAGAATTCAGGAAAATTATTAATACATATTTTTTTGTCGAGAAGCTCTATTGGGATTTTATCCATAAAGATTTTAATGTGCCACCTGGTGCTTAGTGTATTCACTGAATTGTATTATTATTATTTAAAAATATTTTTATGTATTCTTTGAGAGTTTCATAAATGTGTCCAATGTATTTTGATCATACCCATCCCCACTCTCCCTTTCCAGCTCTTCCCAGAGTGCCACCCCCCCACCCCCCGCACAAATCTCTCCCCTCTCGTCGTATCTTCTTCTGTTCTTTTAAAATCCACTGAGTTTAATTCATGCTGCTCACATATGCATATGTAGAACCATCCACTGGAATATGAATAACCTGCCAGGGGCTGCTTTCCTCAGAAAACCTGACTCTCCCTCCCTGAGCAGCCATCAACTGCCAATAGCTGTTTAATTATGCCTCATAAGTCCCTCCCTTATCCATGCTGGAATATTTGACTTGCTCATGTACAGGTTTTGTCTGGGCAGCCATGGCTTCTGTGAACACACGAGTACAATGGTCCTGCCGTTAACTGCAGATTGTCAAACTCCTTCTCTTTCATCACATTTGCATGCCGTATAGAAACCCAGACATGATTCTGAGTTAGTAGAGATGAGATTGGAGAACATAGTTAATCTCAAAGTATATTGAATAATTGATAAATATCCTTGACCCCTTCTGTGTTCATGATCTTTGCTTTGTGACTTTAATACAGATCATTCCATCTCCATGGGAAAAGTTGTATTTCCTGTCCCTCACTTTAGTGTACCATCTGTATACTTTCACCCATAGATCTTACTTAGCAAGTATGAGGTAATGGGAGGCTGGAATGGCACTTGTGGAATTGTGTATATGGCTGTCTAACTTTTAATCCATGTTACCAGTGGTACTTGCTAACATGATTGTCCTTAGAGGAAGATGAGAGACATAGAGCTGACCCAGACTCAGGAAACTTTAGATTGAAACACAGTCATCTCTAAAGCCAACTTAGATCAGCAACTTTCGAACTCATGACCAAGACATAAATACTCATTGCTGTCTGCCAATTAGATGCTGTTTCACAGCAGTGTTTGCCTGGTATGGAAATAAATGTTTTAGGATGATCTTTTAAAGAAATAAGAATTAATTGAAAATTAGAGTTTAAAGGAAAGTCAGGATTTTCATTTTAGAAAAAAAGGTGTTAAGAGTATTACAGAAGAAGTAACGTCAAGCGCAAACATTCCAAGTTGGGTGGAACTTAGAGGTATGCTCTGAGGGATGAAGTAATGGAGCGTTGCTTACCATTTTGGTATTTGGGTTTTATCAGGAGCAAATTATCTAAGGTTAGTGAAGGAAACATGGAAAAGAGAGACAATGAACACAAAAATGAAGCAAGGACCTCAGAATGATGTTTTTGTATATTTAACAGTAAGTGGAATTATTTGCTGATTTATTTATGGGTTAATAGAGAGGCACAGCTTTTCTAGGCATTAACTATTTATTTCTAGAGGGTTTAGTACAAATAAAGTCCATGGCCCCTTCAAGCTGTAACAGGCCTTGTTTTTAATGACAAAATAAAGCCTTTAAGCTGCATGAACGTATCCCCTTAGTATTTGTTTGTGCTATAGGACTTACCAATGGCAACTCAATACACCCTGCAGATGCTAAGAGAGGGTATTATTTTTATTCTTCTTGTGGCTGTGATTAGATTCCTAATGAAAGCAAGTTAAAGGAGGCAGTGCTTATTTTGGCTCATGGTGGGAAAGGTATGGCAGCAAGAGATGAGGCAGATGGTCCCACTGTGGTCCCAACTGCACCTGTAGCTAGAAAGCAGAGAGAGAGATGGATTCTGGGACCCAGATCACATTCTTCTTTTCACTCAGTCCAGGATCTCTGCCCAGGGAATGGTGTCACCCACATTAAGGATGGGCCTGCCCCCTCTGTCAACCTATCAAGAAATTCTCTCACAGACATGCCATGAGGCTTATTTCTATGGTTAATTTAAACCTCATCAAGCTGATGCTCCAGATTAACCAGCACTTAGCATCTTGTCACCAGAGAGCTGTTTCTCAGCCTGCACATATATACAGCTCTGGGGATGCTTGAGTTGAAAGCATGTTTTTACTGCAAGCATTCTTTTTTGGAACTGGTGGCATAGAACCAAAATTTGCAAGTTTGTGTAGGAAAAAATTGGGAAGCTGTCTGATAACTTTTTCCAGGGCTTTACATGATCACCTGATCATACTTTAGGAGTAGAATTCTTTGAGTTCCTGTCCATAGATTACTTGTTTTCATCTGGGTTCTCAGGGGAGAATTCTGTAGATCACTGGTTTGATAACTGCTCCATCAGCTGCATCGTCATCAGGAGGCTATGCCATATCAATTCTCATTCTGATGAACAGAACTGGTTAATTTTCTGTCTATTTCCATGTATAACAGGTGCCTTGTCAGCTAGCAGCTCTCAAACTCTTATTTCAGCTTTCACTTACCGGAGAAAAAGTTTAATCAAGACTTTATTTGACAAATTTCAAAAGGAGGAAAATATTCCTTATTGAATTTCGAGGGGATGTCATTGTAGGAGCAAATGTCTTAGTGAGATAAATAGCTTACCAGTCTTACAACAATGTCCACAGGCAGTAGTGATCCATTATCTTTTCATGTTTTTCTTACAAACTATATATATCACTCAAAATCTAGTTTTTGAAAATAATAATCAAAATAGCCGGACAACATATTTACCAACAGACATGGTAGATGAAATAATATTCTGGGGGCTGGAGAGGATGTCCCAGTGGTTGAGGGCACTGGCTGCTCTTCCAAAGAACTTAGGTTTGATTCCCAGCACTCACCTGGCAGGTGACAACCTTTTGTAGCTCCAGTTGCAGGGGCTCTGATGCCCTCTTCTGGTCTCCACAGGCAATGCATGCATGTGCTACATAGACATACATGCAGGCAAAATACCTATGCACATAAAATAAAAATAAATAAGTCTTTAAAATATTCTATTAAAAGTCTAGAAATTTAATTTTTCCTTCTTTATTCAATTTGCTCCACCCATGAACTCATATCACTTATAGTTGTCTTCCCATAATCAAGCCAGTCAATATTCTAGCTAGGAATGTGTCTTCGTGGGGTTACTATTGCTGTGATGAAACACTAAGACCAAAGCAACTTGGAAAGGAAAGGGTTTATTTTGCTTACACTTCCACTTTGTTGTTTATTGTCAAAGGAAGTCAGGACAGGAACTCAAATGGCAGAAGCTGATGTAGAGGCCATGGAGGGGTGCTGCTTACCGACTTATTCCTCCTGGCTTGCTTAACTTGCTTTCTTACAACCCAGCACCACCAGCCCAGGGATGGAACCACCCACAGTGGGCTGGGCCCTTCCCCATCAATAACTAATTAAGAAAATGCCTTACAGGCTTGCCTGCATCCCAGTCTTATGGAGGTTTTTGTAATTGAGGCTTTTTCCTCTCTGATGAGTATAGCTTGTTTCAAGTTGACATAAAACTACCCAGCACAGAATACAAATGAGTTCATGAGTGCCCTACTCTAACTGAGAAGCTATGTACATTTGATGGATTCTGGAGTGGAGAAGGGAGAGTCAATATTCTTAAGAGTGTGGCTCCTGGAAGGTCCACCATGCTCCAGTGGATGGTCTAGGCTCAGAAGTGCTGGGAAGCTCTGCTAGTTGGAGGTTGCAGTCTACCACGGCCTGGCAGCTCTCTCCAAGCGTGGCAACATGGAGGACTCCCTCCTCCTTATAGAAGAGACCCTGTTCTCTACCTGACCTTATTTGGAGTCTATCTCTAGGCTGGGATACCTGCTTATCTCTAGTACAACCCTTGACACAGTTCCCTGCAGAAGTTTTCCTCCTGTGGCCCGTATGGTAATTAGACATTGTACTAGGAGCTTTGCTATAGGACTGTGTATCCACAAATGATAACTAAGACTTGTATTAGGAGCCTTATGATAGGAGCGTGTTGTGTGCTGTTTAATGCAAATTAGGTGATTCCCCAGCTATGGTCCCCAATCCTATATATTTCCTATACTCTGGAATAAAGCTGAGCTGACTCACTCAAGCAGTCTCCTGGAAGGCTATTTCTGTTGTGTTCACAGGCTGTGTACACACAGCTCTCTATTGCTGCTTCTGCCCCTTTGTTCTCATGGACTGGTGTCCAACAGGACTTTGAAGAAAAAGGGAACCCCACATAGAAGAATATGTATAGCACAAATGGAGTCAATATACTATTAAATTAACAACTGAAGGGTAACACTAAGTTGTGGGGTAGGGAAGTGACGATGTATCTGGGAGGAGTTAAGGAGAGGTGTTGGGGTGAATATGATCAAATACATTGTATAGAATCATCAATTCTATTCTATAAGGAATCAATTCTATAAGGAATTAATAAAATACTCTATGGTGAACCTAATTAGTAATGGTAAAATAATGTCATGGAGCGTAACAATTTTTGTGGGCTTTTGCTTTGTTTTGTTATTTTTCTCAGAGAGAGAGAGAGAGAGAGAGAGAGAGAGAGAGAGAGAGAGAGAGAGAGAAATGAGGGTGGGTGGGGAGGTGGGGGAGAAAACGAGAGGGCTTGGGGGAGGGAAAGAATATGATCGAAATGTATTATATGAAAAATTTAAATAAAAAGAAAAGTAAGAATGGTGTCCAGTGAAAGCCATGACTGACTGAAGCTAGTGTTAGGAAGCGTGGACAGTCTTGTCTTACTGTTTTCTGAGAAGCATCATGAGCACTGAGTAAGGACTTCTGCACAGGATTGCCGACAACTGCAGAACACCAGATTACAGAATCTAGTCAAGTCTCGGAGGTTCTCACTTGGATTTTTGTTAACCTTATTAAGTAATTTAGGTCAGAGATCCAAAGTCACCTTCATCCTTACAGACAGAAGTCTACTATTGGTCTGTCTGTTGTCATTCACCAGGGGGCCATTTGTCACTAAGACGTTCATCATTGCCTTAAGGGTCCAAAAACTTAATTTTTATGTGTGCAGGTAGGCATGGGCTCTCCTATATGACTTATAGAGGTGCCAATACTCTAGAAGTAGAATTTGCAAAAATGAAGAGTTGTGGGTTGACTGGGAAGGAGACAAGAGGCAGGTGTCTGAGGTCAGGCCCTAGGGTCTGATCCTGCACCTCAATAAACAACTATGGAAATAAATGGGTCTTATTTTCTCAGCATATTATTTAAAGTCAGGTATTGGGAATATGGGGGCTCAGAAAAATGGCTACCCAAACCAAAAATTGTAGCAGGAATCTTAAAAGTTCTTATTAATAAAATCAAACCTCAGCCAGGTATTGGGGTGAACACTGGAAGGTCAGAGAGACAGAATAAGCCACAGCTAACCTCACCTGGCCAACTTCTCGGCTGGTCTTGTTTCCTCAGACTGGAAGCCTCTGTGTCCTCATATCCGAATGGCTCTCAGCTGAACTGTGCTTCTTAAAAGCCTGAAGGCTTAACCAGGTCAAATGCTTAACCAGACCAAATGCCTCGAGTTTCTGGTCCTCACGCCTTATATACCTTTCTGCTTTCTACTACCACTCCCTGGGATTAAAGGCTGGCTTTCTGGGATTAAAGGCGTGTGTCACCATGCTTGACTATTTCCAGTGTGGCCTTGAACTCACAGAGATCCAGAGGGATTTCTGTCTCTGGAATGCTAGGATTAAAGGCGTGTGCTACCACTGCCTAACTTCTGTTTAATATTGTGGCTGTTCCGTCTCTGACCCCAGATAAGTTTATTAAAGTACACAATATTTTGGGGAACACAATACCACCACAATAAACACTTTCTATTAAAACAGCTTTTTTATGGTATTACAAATACCATAATACAAATTGTATATTTAATGTTTTTTTTTTTAGTATGGACATGAAAGTACCTTAATACTAGATGCAGAATCAAGGTAATGTACTTATCTACTGCCTCCCAAAGACTCAGTATATGTTAAGATCTATTTTTTTCTTACATTCATTTATTTATTATGTGTTGTGTTTTGTGTGCATGTGTATGTCTGTGTGTAGGCAAAAATTAATTTGTTAAGTATCAGGTCTTTTCTCCCATCATGTGGGTCTTGTCCTTGGGACTGAACTCAGGTCATCAGGTTTTGTGGCATCTTGATGAGTCATCTTGCTTGCTACTAAGAGTTCTTAACATGAGACTTATCCTACAGCAAATTTTAGTGTGTAAAATACTCTATATCTAAGCATAGAATCATAATAAATAAATTTCCTACAATTATTCATTTAAAATAATTGAATCTTTGTACAAATGCCAATAACTGAATAACTGTCCATTAATACAGTTGTCCCCGAGACAGAGAGAGGAAGAGGCTATCACCAATGGCTCATCAAACAATAGGATTTTTGCTAGGCATTGTCATACACTATTGTGTTTGGCTATCTCATGAGCTCATGAGACATTAATTAATTAATTATTAATTAATTAATATGTTAGAAAGCTAGAGTCTGAGAAAGCTAATGAATTTGATTGAGTTTACACAACAGTGAAGCTTAGATTTGAACTAGTGTCTTATCATCTCAAAGCCTGTTCATTTCATGTTGTCTCTTACAAAGGTTGTAGACATCCATCCCCAGTTCTCAGGACACACTTTCTGAGCATTCTTACCGCAGGCTGGTAGACTTTGTCCTCACTGTGCCCTTTTTCTGGGTCTATGGTAGGCATAGCTGCTGTGTCAACAGGAGTGGTTTGCACTAAGGCTTAGCACGTGGCAAGGACATCTTGAGAGCTTTCTAGAAATACAACTTACTGGCATTTTCTAATTCCAGATTCTTGACATGATAATGCATGGAAAAGTGATTTTTCCTCACCTTCTTTCATTTTTTAAATTAAATAACAGACAATTTAGGATTATCAACTAATCCTTTGGAAAGAGGACCAACAAGAGGAATATGCAGCTTCCTGGGATGTGATGCAGTTTCAAAGTCAGCAATGCCATGTTTCATCTCACCTAATCTCACAGGACTATCCACTCAGGAATACCACTGGAAGGTCTCAGCATTTCTGAGAACAGACTGTTCAACCACAGGCAAGAGATAGCTCATAACAGGAGTTGAGTCCTTAGCTGGTTTGCCTGTGGAGCCTGAAGCTGTGAGGACAGCACAGAGAAGACAGGTGGAAACCAACATCTTGCTCCTATGAACTTAGCACCAGGAGGCCTGCAGGGTGATTTATATGTAAGTCACTATAATTACACATGTTCATACATATTCATTCACATGGCTCCAATTTCAGAGAAGAAGGAACTTAATAAGATGATTAATAATTTGATGGTATTTCATTTACCTGGCTCTTCAAGCTTCTGGTAGAGGTCTTGTGTCAATTTTCACTCCTATGGTCCTGCCAGTCACCATGCAGAAGCATAGATTTCCTGCTGTTGGGGTGATTTAACCATTCATTTACTCATTTAAAAACTGTTCCATAGTATCTCTATGCACTCTGCTAGGTAGAGCAGGTACCAGGATGATCAGTAATTGGATTGTCAGCCTGGGAATAATCTGCTTATGGAAGCACCACTCCCAGGACAGAGTGGCCAAGCACTAAAGGCATTCATCACAGGCTGGAGTTTCTGCACTCATATCTCTGAGATGGAGAAACCTGAGCTGCTTTTTGGAAGTGCGGCTGAGAGTTATCTGGATGACACATGGAATCCATCGCAGCTGAAGTATGGTGATGAGCTGAGCTCTGGTCTCAGAAATTCTGTGAGTATAAGAAAGTCATTAACAAGTCACAGGCATACATTAACCAAAGAGTCCCCAGCTGCCAGCAATTAGAGGCAGTCTGACTGCAAACATACTATAGGCTCTTCAATCACATTGCATGGGAAACCTGTAAGAGGTGACCCCACATTGCCCTATGGGCCCCAACTCTACTAAGAGCCTCTGCCATACTGCCTCTCTATGTTGTTATTAACTCCTCTAATAAATTTCTTACCCTAATGGACAATCTGCCTCAGTGTCCCCCTGGAGTCCTTCATTTCAGACTTTATAATAGGGAATAGGTAGAGTGGTTGAGGAATAGGCTCCACTTTCTAGTGTGTGTGTGTGTGTGTGTGTGTGTGTGTGTGTGTGTGTGTGTGTTAGCAAAAAAAAGATAGCAAATTGTCTTTTGTGATATGTTAAGGAATTATAGTTTATCTCTCTTAAAAACTAGTGTTGAGGTATGGGAAGATTTTATAACCAAGTGACGTATAGATTTTCATCTTGTAAAGAATACTCAGGCATCTCTGTAGAAAGCAGATTGCATTTAGCACAGACTCTGGGCATATTATAGAGGCAGAGAGATATCAGAGCAATAAATACAAGGAAAGATGCAGCCCAGAGCTGCCTTCTTAAGATTAGAGCAAAATGGAAGGTAAGGTTAGACAGACATGAGGCAGATATGTGGGGGTCTCTGAACCTAAATCCCTGTTCAGGGCACCATCTGTGGGAGGCCAGCTCCCACCTTTTAAAGGGTTCTTATGAGGAGGAGAGAGGAATCAGAATTTTTTAGATAGAAATATAGTGGAGAGGAGACAGACAGAAACACAGGATAGCTTCGGGAGGACCTGGATCAAAATCCACCATTTTTTTTAACAATGCCAAGGGGCAGTGCAAAAGATCTCCCCCTTGCTAGATCAAAGCATACTGCACAGCCAAGTGCAGACCCTTCCAAATACCTGATGACCACGCCTGTGGTCGAATCATTCCTCTATGCAGCCCTGCTGGGTAAAGCATGCTCAGATCTCACTAGGAAATCTCTGTGGGTCTCCACACAGACAGAAGTACACACCTTCTGGGTACTGCAACATATAAGAAAGGGTGCAAGGTAAAGAAAGTTCTGTTTAGGCAACTGGAGGATTGCCATGTTATTTTTAAAGAAAATGTGGTGACAGGAAAAGGTCTGGGGACAAGTATCTGCCAATTAGCTTAAGGATATGGTAAATTTTAGAAATCTTCAAATTCATGTGGAATGAAGCTCCTCTATCAAACTACTGCCACCTAGAACCCAAGAGACAATCCATTCTTCCATCTGTGACGGCACTGTCTCCTGCTCTGAACTCTGGTCATGCCTTTGCTTCTGCTTGAGGTGATACATCTTCCCATACTCTGCTCCTCAGCAGACATGCTTTCACTTCTCTTTCAAGGGCCATTTCCATAGGGGGTTCTCCATGAAATCTCCTATCTTCTCATTCTTTTCTATGGCAGATATCTTTAGACTCATCCTCATTCCCGGAAAGAGCTAAGTCTTAACTCTCCCTTCATCCTTGTCATATCAAACTGTCATGGTATATGCACATGTTTGTCTTTTATGACGTCTTGAGACTTTCCTGAGGATAGGGACAACCCTTATATTATTCACCTTTCTAACTTTAGTTCATTAAGGGCACACAGATATAGTTATACTCTCTATCAAACAGCTCTTCTTTGTCCTCGAATCTCTTTCTTACTCGGCTTTTCTATTCTTGCATGATGTGGAAACAGCCTTGTCCAAGGAGGCAGGACACACAACTGGACTTTGGTCATCTGCCTGGTGACTACACTTTGAAAGTGGTGTGGAAAGGTGGTTCAATCCCATTTCTTACAGAGGATCGGCAGAATCTTAAGAGAAACACTGTGTTAGAAGATTTCTTTTTCTAGTTTTTCTGCTTGGCAAGGATATTCAGTGACAGAATATGCAGGAGCAGAGGGAGGTGAGGGAACTCATGCAAGATATCTCTGAGCCTAACCAGACTCACAGGCTGGCATCCCTTTGAGAAATTTTGACTTAGAACCCCAGAGAATTATGAGTTGGCTGTTTAGTCTTCCCCAGTTCTACCTTGGTACCCACAAGCATCTCATTAAGATAAGCTCACAAATGCATATCTAAGCAAAACCATCTGAGTTCCAATGTCAGAGTCAACTTAGTTGGCTATAGCAACTTGTGCCTGCAACAAAGGCTAGTCTTGGGTACTCTGTGCCTAATGATTAAGGACTCAGTTATCTTGTTGGTACTGTGGCAAATAACATGAGAAAAACAACTTAACAAGGACAGGCTCATGGTTATGGAGGTTTCAGTTCATGGTTGGCTGGATCCATTATGGATGGGCCCATGATCAGGCAGAGTATCATGGTGAAAAGGGATGGTAGAGCAGAGCCAGGAAAGGAGACAGAGAATAGGAACGTGAACACATGCCTGTGGTAGTGGGCTTCTTCTGTCTTTTCCATTTGTATCATGCAGACTCTCTGCCTACATTAAGGCTGAGTCATCCCTCCCTTTGTTAATACTCTCTGGAAATAGATTTATTCACACACACACACACACACACACACACACACACACACACACACACAC